>ML799920.1:92060-109341 GCA_009831015.1 Picea engelmannii | reverse complement strand
CACCTCTACTAAATATCGTCACTATAAACGTATAAGGGATACATTTTTCTGGGGAGATTCTGTAAAAACCTCTGCTATAAGGTGTTCTCTTGTAGTGACTTCAAAGGTTAAGAACATATAATGGAGGCAAATATGTGAACACCAAATTTACAAGTTATTGCATTGCACATGACGTTCAAATGCAACACATGGTTCCATATACACCACAACAAAATGGTGTTGTTGAGAGAAAGAATCACACATTAAAGGAAATGGTTAATTGTATGATCCAATCTAAAGGATTGAGTCTTCATTATTGGGTGGAAACAATCAATTGTGCAAATTACATAGTAAAATGCATTCCCGCGAAGGCTCTAAAAAATATAACACCAGAAGAAGGATGGACTAAAACCAAGTCAGATCTAAGCCACTTTCATGTATTTGGAAGTATAACATGGGCTCACATTTCATATGAGAAAAGGAAAGCATTATAGTCTAAAAGTGAGAAGTGAATTTTTGTTGGATATTCTGAAGATGTCAAAGGTTATCGACTTCTTCAACTTCATTTCAATGAAATAATTATTAGAAGAGATGTTAACTTTCATGAAAATCTCTTGGTCTGCGAGTTTAATTCAGTGTTTGTGCCATCTTCTGTTCCTATTCTAGTTTCTTCTTCGGGTGAAAATCCACCTTCGTTGCTCACCTTCTTCACCTTTGTTGCTCACCTTCCTCTAGATGAATTCGTTAAACATGAACCTGCATCAATACCACTACTTCCCCGATGAGTTCATTCAACTCGAGAATCAACTGGTGATCCTATTGATGATCATGCAGATTAGCGTCAGACACGTTCATGGTTCCAATAAGCCTCCTCTATTTTGGATCGAGTTTCAAAGACTCGTGAACTAGACACATTTGTAGAAGTTGTTGGCCATCCAGATTGGGACACAACAATGAATGAAGAACATCGTTCCTTAATGACGAACCATACTTGGGATCTTGTACCTCTTCCGAAAAGAAGAAAACTTATTAGATGTAAATGGGTGTATGGAACTAAGTATGCATTAAATTGTAGTGTTGAAAGACACAATGATCAATTAGTTGCCAAATGATTCTCTCAAGTTGAAGGCATTGACTATTGAAACCTTTGCCCCTGTAGCTAAAATGAATTCCATCTGCCTTGTTCTATCCCTTGTTGTCTCACATAAATGGGAGGTCCATCAGATGGATGTTAAATCCTCATTCTTGAATGCGTATTTGCAAGAATAAATCTACTTGGAACAAGCTGTCGACTATGTCTAGAATGACTTAAGCTTTGTTTGTCGCCTTACGTAATCTCTTCATGGTCTTAAGAAAGCTCCTTGAGCTTGGTATGCTAAAATAGATAGATTTCTTCTTGACACCGTATTTTCTAGATGTCATTCTGACCCTATTGTCTATACCAAGAAAGTAGGAATCCATCTCATAATGCTTGTTCTTTATGTTGATGACCTTATCCTCATTGGTAGTAACCCTAAACTTTTAACATGTGTGAAATCAATCCTTATAAAGAAATTTGAAATGACAGACTTAGGTTATTTGCATGATTTCCTTGGCCTCCAAGTTTTGCAAACCAAGGAATGTACTTTCCTTTCCCAGTCTAATTATGCTTGTGACCTTCTTCCTCGCTTTCACACAGACGATTCAAAACCAGCCCCCCCTCCCTTCCCGTCTGGAGTCAAACTTGCTACCACTTATACTACTTCTAAAGTTGATGCCACTTTGTACCATCAGTTAGTTGGTAGCCACTTGTATTTGACTCTTACTCATCGTGATATTTTCTTTTCTATTGGTATTGTTGCCCGACATATGCAAACACCCCATGAAAGCCATTGGAAAGCAACAAAAATGATACTTTGGCATGTATGGGGTACAATTTAGTTTATGATATATTACAGTTTCTGGGGGTTCCTTTGTTGGTTGGTTTCACTAGTTCAGATTAGGTCGGTGACCCTGATGATCAAAATTCTACTGCAAGTAATGTTTTCAGCCTTGGTTTTGGACCCATCACTTGGTCTTGTAAGAAACAATAGACATTTTCTCTTTGTTCAATAGAAGCATAATACTGAGTAGTAGTTAATGCAAGTGAAGAAGCCTTGTGGCTTCGCTAGATCCTTTCAAAGTTTGGATTCCAACAACAAGATTTAACCACCCTTTGGTGAGACAATCAAAGTACCATCATGCTTGCCAAAGATCCAGTTCAACATCAACACAACAAACACATCGAGCTACACATGCACTTCATTCAAAAGCTCATTCATGATCAAGTTCTTAAAGTTCTCTTTCGCCCTACAAAAGATGAAGTTGCAGACAATTTCATAAAGTCTCTTACACAAGCGAAGTTTTCTAAACTTCAATCCATGTTAGGAGTTTAGGAAGTTGTCATTAAGGGGGGATAGGCTCTAATGCCTCATTTCTTCTCCTATTGTGTCATCTTTGTAAATCCTTCAATCCCATCCCAAGTTATTCTTAAGGGGGGGTGTTAGGATATTTAGATACTTAGGAGTTAGTTAAGATCAACTTGGTCTAATGTGTCTTCAGGTAAAAGTGTGTTTCTATAACATGCATTAGTATGCATTTGTAGTTATGCAATCCGTTGGTCACAATATGTTCTAGACATAGACTGATATGAGGACTCATATTCTCCTCAATATTAATGGTTACATTAATCCGTGACTTAACACCCGATTGGTCCATGATCTCTATTTAAAGAGCATGGAGGGTCATTTGACAATGATTGATAGTGAGAAAATTCTTGTAAAATATTTTCTTTTGCATTAATATATTGTCTCAAGTGGCCACGTTGGCTGGGGCCGTGAGTTGTTTTCTTCTTTGAGAGTTTTAGCTACATAAAAACATTAGTGTGTTGATATTTGATCTAGTTGTGTGAGTGGTTACTGAAGGTGTTCATCCTGTGTGGGAATACTTTGTTTTGTCGAACACATAAAAGACATTCCAAGTGTTTTTATTGGTGGCATGCTTGACAAAGATTCATAAGATTCCAATAACTTTAAGTACATGAAAATCAATGAAATAATTGATTGCTACTTGCCTCATCTTGTTCGATATCAGAGAGGAAGGATATGTTGTTCCAAGTTCATTGACTCATTGCACTGATGGACTGTTTCTTCTTCTTTGTTGTCCATCTTTATAGAATTGACAGATTCTCGATTATTAGAGGCTACAAAATGATATTCTTTGCGTATATTCAAGGCCAAATTCCTTACCATCTTACATTCAACTTCAAGAACACTAATTCTTTGTTTTGATGGATTAACATATTCATTATGTTAGCTTGTTGCACAATACAGTGGTGCTCAACCTCATTAATATTTGCAGTTATAGAGAGCATAATCATCTTATTGTAATGTATGCTCTCCTTATGCCTTCGTAGAATTCTTTTGAATTTCGATAGATCCTTGTTATCCATATTGTGTACCTTTGATGTCCAAAAATCTCAAGAAATGGTTGGATGAATAGAACTCTTGAGTCTCAATTGAAAGATATTAAATCTCTCTTGAAAACTCAAAGCTATAGTCATAGAGTAAGTATCAACACCATCAACACCAAAAATCCTTACACTGAATGAAACAAGGAATTTAAACTCAAAGAAATTAAAACCCAAAGCAAACTTCCAAATATGGAAGAGATAAAAGGAGAATCTCAGTAGACTTCCAAAGAACATGGGCAAATAACAAAAAAGATTTTAACAACAAAACCTCTATTCCAATACCCTTGAGATATAAACTTTTCGAGAGTTCCCAAGAAACAAAACCTCAAATTAAAGCTTACATACACAAGACTCTTCATACGATGCGATGAGAAGTAAAGGTTTCTCCAATGTGACTTGAATGATAACCATTAATACTATCACAACATATGGGAAAATACAAACTCAGTGATAAACATAGAGGAGGCTTTAAGGTTTGTCCAATGTGACTTAAATGATAACCATTAATACTATCACAACATATGGGAAAATTCAAAATCAGTGATAAACATAGAGGAGGGTTTAACCAATTTTTTTAAAGACAAAGTAGAAGGATAAAAGAAACCTTGGGAAAATTCAAAATCAGTGATAAACATAGAGGAGGCTTTAACCGATTTTTTTAAAGACAAAGGAGAAGGATAAAATAAACCTTTTTCTTTTTTTTCCTTCCAGAAAAAATTAACACATTAAATTAATTTGATAATATAATTTTACATAAAATCCGGTCCAGAATTGCCATATTTTGGATATAGCACATTTCCTTTCCTGCCAAAACTAAGGATACACCAATCCTAAGTTTATAAAGGTGCCTACTCCTTCAAAATACTAGAATCTAGAAGAATAAATATCTCCACTCTAGTCTGAACCAAACTAGAAATAGAACACTGATATTTACAACACTCGTGTAAGACAAACAACCTTACAAGATGATATCCATAGTCAGTGCCAAAAGAGTAAAAAATGAAATGAAAACATAAACTGATTCTAAATGGATTGTAACAGAGCAAAAACTATCCAAAAACCGAAGAGCTGATGTGGCCTATACTAGTATAAGTTGGTGATGATTGGAGAACGCTGCAGATCACTAGGCCATTTATGGAGCACTATATAGCCTTTAGATTTGAGTAGGCCTTTTTTTTATTGTGCATCTGCTATCTTGTTAAATTCTCGATAGATGTGATAAAAACTAGTGGATAAAAACTTTCCCTTTAGCTGGAAAATTCTTTTTTTCCATCCTTCCAAAGCACTAACGTGCATAGAGCCTTTTTTGTTTATCCAATTTATGATAACTTTGGAGTCTTCGAGAGTCTGCAGCTTTGAGAAAGATATATAATTAGCGATGAAAAGAGTATCCCACAAGCCCATCAATTCCGCTTTGGTATTAGATCCCTCTCCACAATTTAGATACCACTGGTAACCTATAGTTGCCAACACTTTTATGAGACCTCTTGCGTCACTGCACCTACCATTCCCCTGAGCTGCACCATCAAAATATGCCACCGAATATTCCAGCTTGTCTTCAATCCACATAACATGGACATGTATCGATTTCTGGAAGTTTGATGAAGATTGGAAGTGACCTAGAGTCTTTATAACCACTGTTGTAATTGATGGTTCTTTTCCTTCAAAGAGGGCAACATTTCTTTCTAGCCAGATAAACCAACACAGATATGACGCAAGACTTGGAGAAACCTTTTTATCCTTCGTCCAATTAGTCATACAGTCATTTAAATCAATGCCTCTCCATAACTGATTGAGGTTCTTGATATTTTTTGTTCTTGCCCAGGTTGATTTAGTGAATGGGCAACTTATGAATAGGTGGTTAATGTCTTCAGATCTGCTTTTACACAGAGAGCATCTCCTCGGTCCATTCCAGCCTCTGCGCTGTAGGTTGTTCCACATCAGTATTTTGTTGTTCGCAACAAGCCACAAGAAAAGTTTTACTTTTTCCTGTATGTTCCACTTCCACATATCCAAAATCCATCCTTTAATCACCTGCAATTCTTGAATGGATAATAATTCTAAGTAAACATTCTTTGTTGTGAGTACGCCCAATGCGTCGCCTCCATTCCATATGATTTCATCCTCATTTCCATCTAACTTCACCCCTGTTGCCTTTAACGCTTTGATATATCGCTCCCATTCTAAAGCAATGTTTCCTGTAAGCCCCAACACCATGCTATTTAGCCAGATGTCCTGTAATGAGTCCTAATCGCGACTAGACCACGCTTGAGCCAGGACCCATACCTGCTTTTGCTCAAGATCATTTATGAGATGGGGCGTAAGTATAGAAGAGGCACCCAACCCCAGTATGTTATCTCTATCTATAATCACATGCTGGCCTGAGCCAAGCTTCCAAACAATCTAATTGATAATGACATGCAAAGATTTAAGGAGACAAGTTCAGATTTTTGAGGCCCCCCGAGGATTAAAGGACTTGGATTTGACCCAAATCTCAACCGAGCTGTGAGGAATATATTTTTCTTTAATGATTTTATGCCAAATTCCTTTTTTAGTTAGGACTCTCCATAATGTCAAGACTGCCAGAGCTTTGCTGAAGGAGAAGATGTTACGAAATCCCCACCCACCTAGAAACTTTGGATGAGCCAATGACTCCCAATGGCAAAGATGAAAATGTTGTTTATCCCCACTTCCATTCCATAGAAAGTTGAAAAGTAGTCGTCTGATCTTATGAAGCGTAGAGATAGGAATTGAAGCCATCGATAACCAATAGACGAGCAAGCTTTCCAGGACAACTTTGCAAAGAACAAATCTTCCCCCCATGGAAAGCCAACGATAGCTCCAGTGCTTTATCCTATTCTCCACTTTTGTTATAAGCCAGTTCCATTCAGAAGTTTTTTGTATGCCTGCCTTTAAGAAGTATCCTAAATACTTGAAACCAACGGACAAATCAGAAAAATTATAGGGTAAGATAAGCTTTAAAGAATCTATTTCCATTTCCGTGAGGCCTGAGTGAAGGATTGTTGACTTTGATATATTCACCACAAGACCAATTAACGAGCATAAGTGTTGAATGATCCTGTTTATTTCAAGCCATTCCTAAGCTGAACCATTAGTCATTAGTATGATATCATCAACAAATAATATGTGCAAAATCTTTGTAAGTCTAATAACCTTGATTTCTTTGATAAGACCCTGACTTTGGCTAGATTTCAATAAAATACTCAAACTCTCCATCACCAAAATGAAGAGTAAAGGCGACAACAGACAGCCCTGGCGAAGGCCTTTGCTACTTCTAAAGAACTCTGACGCCTCACCATTGACAAGAACAACGAAAGAAGTAGAACTTACACAAGCCAATATCCAATTTGTCATTGGCAGGCCAAATCTAGCTTGAATAAGAATCAATCTGAGGTAGTCCCAATTGATGCAGTCATAGGCTTTCTGCAAGTCCAATTTAAGTAAAAGAGATTTATTGTTTTTCTTCTTAATGCTATGAATACATTCATGTACCGTGCCTATTGCATCCTGGATCTGACGCCCTTCCAAGAAGCCCAACTGTTCAGTTGATATCTTTCTAGACATAAAAGGTTTGATTCGGTTAGCAATTACCTTGGATATAATTTTATAGACCAGATTGCTCAACGAAATGGGTCTAAAGTCCCCAAAATCCCGAGGTTTACTCTTCTTGGGAATCAGAGTTAAGAACGTAGAATTTAGGTTCCCGGCTAAGCGCCCAGTAATTCTAGATGCCTCTAATAATGCCAACAAATCCTCGCAAACTAGATCAAAAAAGTGTAGGAGAAATTCCACCGGCCACCTGTCGGGTCCGGGGTTTTTTTCTTTTTTAAAAGCACTTAAAATAGACTTCAATTCTGATAAGGTAATCGACTTATAGAGGTCACTTGATTCTTCCTCCTCTAGCATCTTGGGAAATTGACTAACCACCCCTACCTGGTTTTCCGTAATAACTATCTGAGTTGGCTTAATTTTTTTTTTTTTAAATATGTAACTGCCTCATTCGAAATCGGCTGTTGACCTCTGTGAGCGGCCCTTGAACTATCGAAGACCTCCCAGATGTGTTTACTGATTCTCCTGCCATTAGCGAAATGATGAAAAAATTTACTATTATGATCTCCACTCTTGATCCAGGTAGCCCGGCTCCTTAAACGCCAAAGTTCCTCCCGAGATTTAAGAATTTTGTTTCTATCAGCTTCCAAATCAATGAGCTTTGACTCGATCTCCGGAGGACAATTGTTTTCCGAGACACTTTGCAAGAGATGTTTAATGTTTGTCTCCAAAGTCTCCAGATCAGAGACCTCGCGGGCTTTTAATACTTTCGCCCACCTTTTTGTTTCAGCTTTTAAATATTTCAGTTTCCACCCAAAGCGTCTTTGGCTGTCACCTTCCATTAAGTATTTTAGGTCCTCCCAAAGCTTATAAACTAAATCATTGAAAACTTTTTCAGTTAACCAATGAGCATGGAATTTGAAGGGGTAAGCTTTTTGTAAACTAAAATTCCCTAGCTGTAGCAAAATGGGTGCATGATCTGAAACATATGGGAATTCAACCCAAGATCTGTATAAACTGACCTCAAGGAGCAAGTCCTCCAAAACCAAAAAGCAATCCAGCCTCTTCGCAATTTGTTCCTTCCTCGAACGACCATTCCACCACGTCGGAGCTAGTGTGTCTGGCTGGACATCCACTAGTCTGTGAGAAAGGAGCATATCTTTAAAGAAAACAACAAGTTGACCCAGGCCAAATGAACCTCCCCAAACCTCCTTGGATAATACAGTAAAGTTTAAATCACCCGCCACCACTAGTTTCTTTAAAGATAATAGGCCATTGTTAGCAATTGTCATCCAGAAAGATTTTCACTCATGGCAGGGGTCATAAATATTAAGAAGATTAATCTTCTTTTTTGTAGCAATGAATGAAACTGATAAAAGAATCCCGCCACAAGTCAAAAAAGGAGTCAAATTCAATAAAAGAGGATCCCATGCAACTAGAATACCACCAGAGGAGCCAACCAAGCTCACAGTGCAAGTAACCCAAGACGGTCGAAATTTTTGCAAAAAATACCGCGCTTTATGATCCAAAACCATAGTTTCCTGTAAGAAAATAACATTAGGATGATTTATATCCAGAGCCCTTCGGAAGGAGGCAACTTTTAGGGAGCCTCCAATCCTTCTCAAATTTAAGGACATAATAATCATTACTTGGCCCGTGCAAGGGCTTTCACTGCTCTAAGTGCCCCACTGTCGGAAGTGGAAGGGTCTGAGGTTGAAGAAGAAATTGTAGCCGTCTGCATCTTCTTTCTAGAACTTCGCGTCTTAACAGGAGAAAAATCCCCCCCTAGCCCCCTGGACCAGGAATACTTCTTTGATGGATCAGTCAGGGATGAGTTTTCTGAGTTGGGTTCCCCATTGAAACTGGAAGGGTCAATAACTGCATTCCCAAAGTATGCAGGAAGTTGTGTCAGTTCATGGTTTTCACGAATATAGGGGACCAGGGACTCAAGGACCTCAGAAAAGGAGGTTTCACCCTCCTCGGGTTCTCGACACCCGACTAAAGGAAATGAATCTTCCAAAATGGGTAGAGACCCATACTTGAACTCCGACAATGAAACAGATGAAGAATCGTCCACAACAATGATCGAGTCCGGGGTAGTGTGAGAAAGGATAGGGTATGTAGATTGGACAAGGCCCCTACCTCGCTCGGAACCAAACACGCATAAGCCTCCTGCTTCTAGGTTCTTTCCTTCAAATGAGCTCGGGTTACCACTAACTCTGTGGTTTGAGGTCTCTCTAGCCTCCCCCAAAGAAGGATGCTCTGAAGGCACTGAACTAAGAATCTCAGGAGACGAATCTAAAGTGTTTCTTTCCAATAAAGATAGTGAGTTATATAGAGCCGGGCAGTAAAACAACAACTTACTCGTGAGAGAAAAAAAGCCGCTTTGAAGGTGTAGTAGCCTCCAATGGAGGAGTCCAGACATTGTTGTTTGCAGAATCTACATCATCCTCTGTGTCCACCAAATCCCTGTGGAGAGCCGTATCTTCAGATACCTCTTCTTCCCTTCTATCCGGCTAGGTTCTTCGTAGATGTCCAGTACGATGGAAAATGCTGCATCGAAAGGGGATCCCCAAATAGTCCAACCTTTGTATATAACGACGTCCCCTCCAGTCTATCTCAAGCAACTCCGGAAAACCACTATGGACATCCATTTCAACTAAAATCCTCCCCAATTTCTTGAAAGGAGCAGATAGGGTAGAGGCATCTACAGAGATGAAGTTCCCAAGAGAGTTTCCAATCGCTTCCAGTGCTGCCACATTCCAGAAGTGCAGAGGCAATCCAGGGAGCAAAACCCACAGGTGCCTAAACTAGAAGTACTCCGTATCTGGATTAAAAGCCAATCTCCATCTCTTTATCATCAAGCTGCTACCTCTTATCACACACCTCACCTCCTGGCAAACAAGACCTCTGAATCTTCAAGGTTATTGCAAATGAAACCAACCCATCCCTTCGTCAGAAAGATAATCTTCGGTTGGTAACCGAGCAATGGTTTCCATTCACGATCCACCCACTCCGAAAGGACTTCTTTGCAGAGATACCTATAGGACAACCTTCCCACAAGCCCTCAAAGAGCAAGACTACAAGTATCAACAAGTCCAACATCTGCTCCTAGAACCATTTTTATGAACATATTTTTTTGCTCACCAAAGTCTCCGAGGAACACCTGTTCTCCTACAGACCTTACCTCCTTCCTTGGTACCAGTTCCCACCGGCGATCCCTTATCTACAGGCTGCTGTGACCGACTACTAGCAAGTCCTGAGGTCGGCAATGGCCCTGAGGAAGAGCACAAAACTCACAAGATGATGGGGAAAGTGGAGTAAAGTGTGACTGCGAGTGAGTGAAAAAGGAATGAGAGTTTAAGGAGGCAGAGCCAAGGACCGTAGAGTCCACTTGGTTGAAAAGACCCGCCTCCTTCTAAACTGCCTCATCAACTTCATTCATTAAGTTTCTGATGATAGCCTCAGTAAGAGGTTTAGTGTTAACAACCATGTTCATCTACCTAGGCTCCACTCAATGCCGATCCCAAGAAAAAGCAGTTAAAAAAAAATGCTACAACCAAAAGTGCCAGAGAGAAGCGTTTTAACCCCCTAGATGCTGGAAAAACGGGATAAAATGAAAAAACTCCCCAAAAACAGCGGACCAACCAGTTCCTAGAAAAAAAAGGATAAAAGAAACCTTGTAGATACGTTAAACACAAATATTAATAATTAGTTTGATTAATGGCTATTCATATGTCAAAGTTTATGAAGACGTTAAACACAAATATTAATAATTAGTTTGATTAATGGCTATTCATATGTCAAAGTTTATGAAGACGTTAAACACAAATATTAATAATTAGTTTGATTAATGGCTATTCATAAACAATAAAAATTACATCCTTAAACAAATAAATATAATTTTGATGTTTTGGAATTTGATATATTTTTTTATTTAAATATAAATAGTGCAATTTTGCATGTCATATTTTGTAATCCAGGAGGTGATTGTTGTAGTGCTAGTCCTTGTGTATACCATACTAAGATTCCTTTGGAATGGAATATTTGTTTTAAGTGGACATGTATGGCGTAATAATTTTTTAATCATGTCCATGAATAATCAAACTTTCTATATTTCCTTTGGAGTGGGCTTTTTGGTTTTAGTAGACCTGTATTGCTTAATAAAAAATTGATCATGCCCATAAATCATCGGACTAAATGAATAATTAATTGATACTGGCGTCAAGGTCAGGTCACTCAAAGTAATTGACACTGACACAGATTCCTCTGCCTCCCACTCTTTGAATATTCCCCAAAGTAAGTTCGACGCCAGACTGATTCTATTTGTTGTAAGCAGCACTGCAGCAGCTCTTACGCCTGGTCTGCTATACAGTTTAGAAAGCCCAGGGATTGAGAGATGCACCCTTCTTTGCTCTGTTAATAACCCCTCAAATTGGAAGATCGTACCCTATTTGGCATACGTTTTAAGCATGCCTTTCAGCGTTTCTCTCCAGAACTTGACCCTTCCTTTGACATTCCTCTGTTCCAGCCTTTTGCTCGCTTTTTTCACAAGGCATACAAAGGTTCGTTATTTCTCTAGTTTTTGATGGCCTGTTTTGTTTTTTTTGTGCGTCTCTATTTTATTAGTATTTGTGACTCCACAGCTCTGATTTCTCTCTAATTAAATGAACCACCTTTTGAACCACCGTTTGATAAGTTTTCTTGTAAATAACAGCATTCATGATTTCGAGTTTGTTTGGATAGTTTAAAAAGGGATATAGCTTGAATGGTTCGGTAATGGGGTGTTTATTAATCCCAATAGAATTCGAGACAATACGTATAGATGGTGACTTTCTCACATCCATGGAAACCGGGGCCTCGATAAGTTGGTGACCTTACGGCCACTCGAGATAGGCAGCTACAGCAGGTTGAAGGCAGTTAATCAATAAAGTTTTACATTTAAAGGAGTTTGCTTCAGACTGTTAGAGTTTCTTTGAAGGATAAATTTATGGAAGTTGAACTAAACAATGCATCGTCTTAAATTACCTGTCGAGATACATTAAAAAGCCTAGTTTAATATTATTGGCTGTGACAGCCAGCGCGAAGTGGCCCTGCCGAATCTAAAATATATTCCATGGAATATATACAAATACAGGATGTTTTTAGTAGGTTTCAAGGTACTTTAAAAACTAGAGAGTTCAATGTAAAGCTGCTGCAAATCTTATCCTTACAAGCCTTCTTGGGTAAAGTGGCCTCAAATTTTTTACAAATTTCGAATGAGTGATGTTTGGAGCTTGCGAATTGGGTGTGTCTACGAACATATCGTAAATAATAAAATATTATATTATAATCCTCGACATTAATGTTTGGCTTGGACAATGATTTCACGCCCATAGTTTTGGGTGACCACACTTCTGTAGAACGGGCTTTATGTACCTCTAAACCTATTTAAAGGCATGCACTGCTGAGTGTAAAGCATGTATAGTTCTGGCATCTTTTGTGTCTCTTCCGTTTTCTCTTAGCTCTTCGTTCTTTCTCTTATAAGTTATCAGTTTGTAGTAGAGCATATAACCAGATCTATTGCACACCATCCATTTGGGTTCTTTGGGTTTCGTGAATACCCTCTCTCACCCTAGACCTATGGACATTGGTTCTTTTTGGGATTCCCGTCCCACTCAACATCCATTCCACTAGAAAAGTCCTGGTTTTTCGTTTGGGTCTCTCTCTACTCCCCACCCCAGTTTTACACTCAAGCACACCAACCTCACACAAATTTTGGCTTTCTTCTAGGTTTTTGACCTCCACCCAATGTCCATTTCATCAGAGCCTGTTGTTCCTATCAATCTAAATTTGTGCTTTATTTTTAGGGGATTTCTAATTCCCACCCAAACACCTTATGGAGAGTGTTCTACCCATCGACAAGTTTCTTTTTTTCTTTGACCATGCCTCACATTCACTCCAGTGTCTGTCAATTACAAAACTCCATTGTAGATTTGACAACCAGGCATATTATATAGACAATTCTTGTTCTCATCCTCTCCTTTTGGGATTCTGTTCCCATCCGTAATTTCTTTCAAATTTTGGTTCGTATTTTTGGAGTTCACTTAGAATTGTTTAGGCACTCGATTGTTTATGGTTGCTTTAGTGTGTTCATTTCCTTTCACTTGTGTTTATCATCTTTCTAGATTTTTTAAAAATGCAGATGCTTCTACTTAGTGGGTCATCTTTCCTATTCGGAGTGCCTAGATATTCCAACTATCTCAAAAATTTCATTTATCTGTCACTATGGGTTTGCTCACAACCTAGATAGTTGTTTGAAAGACAACTGGTGGTTGACTTACCGATCCAACCCAATTCACGCAGAATGACTCCAATAATTGTGTGAGAAACTCATCATCTGCAATCTCCTTGTGGGCACCCTGTTGATGAATTGGGGTCCACTAAAAACACGCCAGACAACTTGTAGACACAATTTGCCATCATTTGGATCACCTTCACGATCTGTCCTTTGTCACTTCTCTAGCCGTCATCAACCCTACCATCACTCAAAACAACTTCCAAATCCTTCTTGGCTGATCTGAAATGGTTTTGAACGAGACAAATGGTTGTAAGACTTAATACCTAGGTGTGATTGGACAATTAATGAAAGTTAAATAAAAGAAAAGGACATTGCAAGTTTAAAAAAAAAATAAGGAAAAGAAAAGAGGAAAAAACTATTAAATGAGAAATAAAAATGAAAATAGGTGAGAAGAGAGCTGGGAATGGGAAATGAAGTGTTAGGTCTTTTGGCCTTCCCATTACCCCCATCTCTGCCTATATCTCGTTGTAATTAGACTAAGAAAGTGCTCTTTGCTGGCCATTAAGTGACAATGCACAAGATGAACTTTGTAAATTGTGAATGGCCATAGAGCCATGAGCTGCATTATAACTAGAGATTGTCGAAATAGAGACTGAGCAACTACTTGAAACTGGTTTTCCCATTTGGGTTTCCAGGGTAAATACTATGGTTTTGCTCTTCATCGCTGACAGAGCGACCTATTTTGTTTTTTGCTTGAATTGATTTATTTACTGTTGGAGTAATATTTAGTTACTGTTGGAGTATCAATAAAAGGTGCCGGTGGAAACTTTTGGTATAAGGAGCAATTATGGTAAATACTGTGGTTGCTCTAGTGTGTTTTGTGGTTGTGGAGTAATTTCTGTGTGTGAAACAGTGTTATCAGAACCGGAAAAACTGGCCAGTCTGACCGGTTCCTGTTCAAGGTTTTGGACCGGAAATGACTGGCTCCATACTTAAGGCACGAAGAGTGAAAACAACTAGCATAAATCAATGGTGCAATGTGTGCTATGATTACCAATTGATTAGATGCTAAGAAAGGACAAGCTTAAAGTTGTCCACTACTTCTAAATCTATTGTATGATAAAATAACGTAGAAATTTCAGATTTAGAGCAAAAAAGACCATCCAAGAGAGAGATTATGCACTAGAAAGCAAGATGTCTTAGATGTTTACACTTGGGCAAGAGCTATACCATGCAACAACAATCCAACAAGTGTTAGAAACAAGTTCTAAAGGTGTATAACCATTAACTAAGCAAGAACTTGCAAAATAAGTGGTGAATCCCTCTAGGGTTTCCATGTTAGCACTTGGACTTCACCAAAATAATCTCCAAAAATATGAGCAATTATAAGCATTTTAGAGATTAGATTCACCACTAGATATGTAAGAGAAACTTATAGAAGCAATCTAGAAATGAAATAGCGGTTAGGTGTGAGTAAGAATGCACCTTTAAACACCAAACCCTAGCCTTAGGGTTTCACCAAATATGATTTTTGTTTGTTGTAATTTATTTTCCAGATTTGAGAAAGCCTTAAATCAGCCCATGAGACGTTAGATAAGATCTTGTAGCACCTTTTTATAGGGTTGTTTTACCTTATTAGGGTTAGAAATCAACAATTAAGCACAAACCCTTGAATAAACTAGTCTAGGAAATGAAATGAACCATTAACTTTGCACTAGACTATGAAATAAATCTAAATAAAGGTTTTTATTTGATTTTTCACCATTATATTTTCTTCTAAATGAATAAAAATAAAATGATTTTGAATTTTATGGTTTTTGGTTGGTTGTTGGGAGAAGACAAGTGTCTTTCTCCAATTAGGGCTTATGGCTTCAAGAAGTATGCCCCTCTAAGATTTGGTCACTTATATCTCAAGGATTAGGGTAAGAGATTAGAACCCTAGGGGTAGAGTAATCCCTCAGCTAATCAAGATAAGGTATGAGGATCAAGTCGCTACAAGAAGGGATTCCATAAGGGAAAAGCCTTCAACAACAAGAACAATGATGGCTTGAATAAAATACTTGAAATCCTTGCCAAGGAACCGAAGGAAAAACAAGACAAGAGATTGAGCACTTACCAAACCAACAAAGAAGATAAAGAGATAGAAACCCTAGACGTCTTCCTTCCAAGTGGTTAATTAACCCTTCAAATGGATCGATCTTGCTAGCTAGTAGAAGTCTTGAACATTCATAACAAATTTTTGATGTACCAAGAAAATAACCAAGAAAGATAGAGCTCCAAGAATTGACACCAAAACCTCCAATACGTAGATCTTCAACAAATTGTATTCTCAAATGATATCCAACAACAACAAATTGGAATGAAAGGAGAGCCTTTATTTATGGACGAGGCTTCTACATCTATCTCATTCTTTATTATTTTCTATCTTCTAAAATCTAGCCTAGGATAATTACAAAAACTGACTTGTCATCCACACAATGAAGGAGACTAAGTCCAACTACAAGTAAAACATGCCACATGTACATAAAACCCTCATGAGAAGGGGATGTCTCACAAAAGGAGGGGCCGATTTGGTGTAGGTGCTCAATGCTCCCTTGAAAATGTGTAGTCCAAGCCTCAAAACATGGTGTAGAGTCATCATAAGCAAGGAATGGGCTAATGTATAGCCTCCAAATGTGGAATGACCTCATGGAAAGAGTGAGAAGACCCTAAAAAAGTGGACGGCTTCCCAAATCAAGCTCATAAACCTTCAAAAGATACCTCCAAGGTGTGATCATGTCCATAACTCCAACAAAGAACCTCCATAAAACATGGAAAAGGCCCCTCCAAGTCAAATCAAGTCACAATATAACCCAACGACCATCATAAAGTCCATATGTGTGGGTTGTCCCTCCCATCAAGCAATAAATGACTCAAAAAGTGATGAAATGAAAGAGCGTTCTGGAATCTTCAACGTGGCACGTGGAGGGGTGACCCATGCAAGTGAAAATAGCCCAAATGTATTTTGGAATATGTGACTAGTGTATTGGGACACGTGTACCACCTCGAGAACTATGAAATGCCTCTGGAAATGTGAAACTGAGGGAGCAACTGTAGAATCATCTCTAAGAGTAGACGACCAAAGTGTGATAAATACATAAGATAGGAGTCCATGCTTAGGCATAATATAAGTGTGCTTTAAATAAGCATGAAAACCTTTACAATATGAGCAACACTTTTACATTACATACAAAGAAGTGAGAGAGACTAGAAGTTCCCTTAGATCATGTGTCCTAGTAGATCCATCCCAAGATGCTTGCATGCCTACCTAGATCATAAATGACCGACATGATGGTGATTTACTGCCACCAAGGGGCAATCAACCAAAGCCATAAGAGTAATGCATATCTTGAAATGGGAACTAAAAGGACGGGCCATGATCGACCATAAGGGGTCTGGAGATACCACCTAGGCCCCTCACCGATACATAGACATCCAAGCATGGCCCAATACAATACATGAGTACAAAGGCAACCGCACTTTTGGCTCATCATGATACAAGGATGTACATAGTCTGTTCATATGACGGGTCACATCTCGCGAAAAAATGTAGTGTACATTGAAGTGAATCTGAGGTGTAACAAAAAGCACGGAGGATCATTTGTTGAAGATCGATTGTGAGAAACTCTTGTGTAAAATATTTTTCTTTTGCATTAATATATTGCCTCAAGTGGTTGCGTTGGTTGGGGTTGTGGACTGTTCCCCTCTTTGTGGGTTTTAACCACGTAAAACATTGTTGTACTGATCTTTGATTTGATTATGTGAGCGGTTGCTTAAGGTGTTTGTCTTGTGTGGAAATACTTTGTTTTGTTGAACATGGCATCGAAGCCCGTATGAAGACTCGCTCCCATTGTTGATCGAGATATTCAACTTGTGTCGCCGCATGCATCAAAATATTTTGGATTTTGCTATTTCTGTGCATT
>ML799920.1:44550-63108 GCA_009831015.1 Picea engelmannii | reverse complement strand
TGTTGTCAATGATGAAAGTATCAGGAAAAGCTAATAGAAACATCTGTAACCGACTGTAGGACTCGAAAGTATCATATGCTTTGGTCAATCCCCAGGATTGGACCAAAGGCTCATCCACTAGTGCCCATGGTGAATACTCGTCTAAACTCCAACTATCGGATACAACAATAGATAACTCCACAAACTGCTGGCCAAACACTCTCCCTCCATCATCACCCAGATAGTTGCTGCTACTGTGAAGGTGATCTCCCAGAACTATGTGCTGCTGCAAGGGAGAGGAATCTCCATACTCCACTAAGTGTGTCTCCTCCCTGCAATCCAATGCGTTCCCATGAATCCCACTATACATCTCTCTCATCATCATATGTCCAAGGTGTACTACCGGATCAACCTCTGTGTGGATATCAACCAATCCTGGAACACGAATGAAAGTGTCCTCGTAACTGTCCCTGGCTCTGGAATCCTCATGTGTATGTGTATGACTGATTCTCTCAGGAGTCAAAACTACCCATGAATGGTGGCCCCTGTGACACCCGGTCATCCTCCAACAATGCAATTGAGGAACATATCTGACTCTCTGTCGAGATAGATATAGTGTATCTCTGACCAGTCTCCTTAAGGAGCTCATCTAATCTGGACTCTGATTCTTGAAGGGTTGTCTGTGTGCCTTCCAAGAATCCTCGTGTGCTCATCAACTCATGAGTGAGTCAGTCCACCTTCAACTCCTACTCCCTCAGGGCCCTACGATACATATCACCAACCTCCAATAGGTAATCTTTGTCCATCAACAACTGCTGGTAGTCAACCCTCATCATAGTTACTCTTTCCTTGAGAGTATGAAAGTCATCCATGGCAAATCCCCCATCTGAACTATCATGTGCCATCGATGCCCTCCAACAATAATCTGCCACCAATGCGTGTGTATCATCCATGCATCTAGTGGCTGCCATGATCATGTCCTCACTGACTCTCAACTGTCCTGTCCAATGTCGTAACTCCTGATCACAATCCCGCTGAGGTTCTACCTCATGCCCCTCACTGCTAGTGTCAACAATGGAGCCCCCAAAAACACACTCCTCAAAAGATAAGGCACTGAGCTGCCCTCTATCCCCTGTGCTACTGAGTCCTCCTGTATGCCATTGCATGCCATCACCAACTGCGACCCTCATCTGAGTTGCACTGTATCCTGTATGGGCAGCTGTATGATGTATCCTCCTGTGCACTCCCCTTACTAATATCATTTGCGCCTGGATCCCATACAAATGTGTCCAAACACGTGCTATGGTCATCTCGTCCAATAAGGAGTGGATCCTCATCACTGGAGATCGATCCTGGGAGTAAGTGTCCCCACAAGCTGTCGGTCTCCACAACCTAGTCCATCAGTGGAATCTCCAAGAGTGGTGACTCACTCTCCTCATACTGATGGGTATGTGTAAGGTCAACTAACTCCAAGCCATACCTCTCCTCCTGGGTCTGCAGATCCATATGTCCCTTGAGTACAATCCTCACACAAGGCTCCTCTACCATATCAGGAATGCCACTGATATCCTCATGTGCCGTGGCTATCATAGGTGTCTGAGAAGATGAAAAATGTGTCACTGTCATCATAGAAAGCTCATCATCCTCCATACATGATTTCCTGGAAGCCATGTCTATACCCTAGGGTTGGTCATCCAACGGCCTTATCTCATCACGTCCAAGTGCCAACACATATGAATCCTCACAAGTGTCATCGCTATGCTGAAGTGTTGAAGTCTCAACACTGCCTGATAGGGAAGATGAAGAACATGTGCTATCATCCTGTACATCTAACTGTCCCTCAGATGTGCACGAGTCACTAGCCTCATCTGACTGCTCTACATAAGCATCTGTGGTTGCATTCTGATGCACCTCCTCATCCTCACTATCATAGTGTACCTCAACAATGTGCACCTTCCCCTTCTTGTGCCCTGATAGTTCGAGTTCATACCACTTAGGATGTTTGATGGTACAATAATCCTTGAATGACATGTCTGCATGAAATTCCATGCCAAGCTCCTGATACTGTCTCAAACAATTTGCAAACTCCTCATTAGCTCCCTTGATCCGTGTATAGTTTTGAAGGCTTTCCATAGCCTGCCGCAACTGTTGTCGCCCTTGTGCAAGCATCCTACGAATATCCCTCATGCTGTCCTCCATATCTTATCTGACCTTTCCTCCCTACTACTACATCTAGAGGTATAAGTGCAAGTTATCACCGCTGAATTTTAGTGGACATAATCTGACATAACTCCTCACTGATTTTCCCCATAGGCTGGCAAGAAAACCAGCTCTGATACCACTGAAATATCCTTGATCCAACTGATCTGGATATCTACTACTGAACTACGGTTTTGCCTCTGAAATTTGATACTCTGGGGGTTTCTGAATGCGTTTGAGTTAATGTGTGGACATGCTTGGTGATTTTTGCATGTGTGTTCCAATTTATTATGTGTTTTAGCAGTATAAGACAATGCATGCGAAATAAGGACAACACAACTCACTGATATATATATATATATAATGCGGAAAAAGCCGGAAATACAATAATAACTGGAAGCATATATAATAATCATGAGTTAGATCTCATGGATCGTCACTGGAATACAAATCAACTAAGAAGAAATACCCATGATCAGAAGAATGAATGTTGTTCTGTGCATGCACGGATAGATCGACAAAAAGCAGTCTGGCAGCTCATGGTAACTGCTGTAGAATCTGGAAAACTCGCCCTGATGGCGATACCCGTCGGAATGAGCTGGAAACTGTCTCAAAAGATGCTCCCTGGCCTCTAGGCTGATCCCGATGACTGTCGGACTGAAGATCCGACCTTTGAAGCTCCGGATGTCACCCCTTGGGGGTTTGCGCACCTCCTGGGCTCAATGAGTGCGCCCTAGTGATTCCACCGATGGAATCTGACAATGTATAGCTCAAAACGATCGTCTTGGCTTCCTCTGTAATGGGTCGGAAGGGATTCCTCAGATTTGCTTCGGAATGTCCCCTAGAATCCCAAATGTGCTTCCTCAAAAGCTGCACCCTGAATGACTGTTTTCTACTTTTCGGGAGATTCCACCGTCGGAAACTGACGATAGGTGGCTCAATAGGTGCGCCTTAGCTAGCTCTCTAATGGGTCGGAAAAAATTGGCCAAATATTGAACTGTATCAAGCGGCCGCACAAACCCTCTCTCTAACACTTGCGCCCTCACTGGCTGAGCTGCGCAATCACTGAACTGGATACTGTAATGCACGGTGAAATACCTGGATGATATCTCCGATAGGCTAGGGTGTGTCTCTCAACACCAAAACTGGTCAATGGTGGTGGTTTCCTCCAGAAATCCACCAAAACAATAAGGGGGTCGATTTCCTCCTCCTTTGCAAATATCTCAACATCAAATCATAACATAATTATGAATTAGGTTGCTTTACCTTTCCTTTATAGCTTCCCGAAACCCTAATTCGTTGTTGACCTTTTCCCTCCAAGTGACTTTTACTTTATTTTATTATTCCTTGATTAAATCACTTAATTAATTAATTCATTAACCATTTTGCCTCTAAAAAGTGATTTATCCATCCTGATGGCTTCTCCGGCCACCGAAAGTCACTTCTCATCATCTTAGGTTTCTCCAAGTAATATGCCCATTATGACCTTCTTAGTGAATTTAATTAAGATATGACCCATAATAACTCAAAATTACGGAAATCGTCGGAATGCAACGGAACCAAAGCCAAGCTGTGAGGAATGGATCCTGATGATGAACGATGCAAGTCTGGCCCAATAAAACCCCTCAATATCTCCCAAACTCTCTGTCACCCCTATCTGGCTACTTTGGTAGGAATGACACTTTGTAATGTTATAATGTCCCAAAATGGGGACATTACAGTCATTGCATTGAGTTATCCTCTTCAGTCAGTCGGCTTCTCATCCAACCTTTAGGGATATGGCACCATTTCTTCTACTTCCTGTTTTTCGCTTCTTGCTGAGGAAAAGGTTTTCATCATTGCCTTCCTCTTAGCAATATCAACTCCAACACATCATTTGAGGAATGGTTTATAAGCTATAGCACCTTGATGGCTGTTAGCCTCATTGGCAATCGTCTCACATTCAACAAGACTGGTCATCATTGGGTCTTGATTGGAGAGTTTAGTTAGTGTTCGAGTTCAGAGCATCATTCACATTGACAGGCAGTGCTCGTACCTTAGGGCCCATTAGCCTCATTGGTGGGTTCCTTCATTCTTAGCAGGTATTTTCCTTATTGACACCTGACTAGGTGGCTTTCTCCTATTTGTCGACTTTAGATCATTTTCTAGTGGGAGGAGCACACATGATAGGTGGATTGCAGGTAGTGGTTGTAGATGGGCATGCATGGGTAAGTCCTCCTTTCAGCTGATCAACTGAGGCACCATGCATTTGACTCCATTACCCAGTGGTCTACAAGTTGGATTTTCCAAAGATCATTTATTTACAGGTGTAGAGTACAGAGGTTTTGAGATTCTTGACATCTCATAGGAGGATCTCGTCCCCTTGAGTCGCCATTGTTAACCCCCAGATTTGCTTGTGCAACTGGAGGGTTAAGAGACAGGTTTTCCATGGATCAGAATCCATTTTCAGAGCAGAGGCATTTCAGAGGCATATTCATCAGTTTTGGAGAAAATTGCTACTTTCAGCATATTCTTATTTTCTAGGGGCCTGAGTTTGGAGGTCCGCATCTCAGAGGTGATTACATATTTGGGATCCTTGCGAGCTCATGATGCCGATGAGCTTTTTTCGGGCGACATGCGAGACATTACTATTTTTAGCAAGACATCTTTATTTTAACACTATGCACTTCTTCTAGAGGATTGGCTGTTAGCAATTTGAGTATATTGTATTCTTGAAAAACATGCTGATTTCATTGCACGAGGTCTAACCTCACAGTCCCTCACTGGGCTATGGTCTACAGAGCATTTCCACTCTAACAGTTTCATTGTTTTCTGCAGCTGAGAACGTCTGTTGTAACGCGTACATTGTGCAAGGTTTGATCTCACAGTCCCCAGCTGGACTACAGTCTATATAGTGTCTCCACCCTTACAATCTCATTGTTTTCTGCAATTAAATGCATTCTTTCATTCATTAATACAACTGTACAGTTTAGGGTAGGGCATCTGATGTCCTATTGTGTTCTGCTTATGACATTCTTTTCCATCTGTCTCCTACACAAACTTGTGCATTCAGTAAGTAACCATGAATTCTTCTGGGGGTTCCTGGTTGTCCTCTGTGCCACATCTGAGCTCTCAGCATGAATCAGGATCTTTTTCTCACTGTTTAGCAGCTCTTGTTTTGTATCTTGGAGTTCTTTTCTGTATAGTATTATCACTTGCTCTACAATATTGACACTTATTCTTTATTGCTTCTCAACTCTGAAAGTGCAAATCCGTCATATACTTTTCCCCAGCATTTCCTTTACATATAGAAATCTTTCTTAAGTGGGGAATACCTTTTTTTTGTTGTAAAAAACTGGGGATAATTTTGCTATCAATAAAATATTAGAATATGCTGGGCATTTTAGAATTATTTTTAAGCAATTATGATGGCAAATGTATGACAAGCATATTTAGTTATATTTAAATGTAGCTCACATGAAATTTGTTTACCTTGTTCTCAGTGGAAATAAATGAAGAGCGCATTGTGTCTGTGGTCAACCGAGAGAAGGCACAGAAACAAACAAAGGGAGTACATGTGATTGACTATGGAAATGCTGTTATCATGCCAGGTCTTATTGATGTGTACGTTTTCATAGAAATTTGTCAACAATTTCATTGTCGCTATGCACATCCATAGAAAGAACATATCATTGCATTTGCAGACTTTATTTGGAAATGCTTAAATCACATATTTTCTTCCTATCCTGTGCTGTTGCCAAATTTGTATCTGCATTATAAATAATGCTTTATTATTTATTTGGGACCACAGCAGCATAAGTTTTAGCCTTAGGCTGTGTGCACAAAGTTATGTTTCAAATTATCTTAATTATTTAGCTCTGAACCCACAATGCCCCCATCCGTTTTGCTTTGCAGGATAGCAGAAGATTAATGAAATTATTTATGCTTTGTTTCTATTCATTAGCTGTTCTTTAGGTGAAGTACATGTTTATTTACAGACGTAAATGGATGAAATGCCTGTTTTAATCAACAAATACAATTTCTATCTTCATAATGCAGGCACGTGCATCTAAATGATCCTGGAAGAGTTGAATGGGAAGGATTTGTGACAGGAACTAAGGCAGCCGCTGCAGGTAGGTGCTTTTCTGGCTAATGGGGTTCTTGTCTTTTTTTCACATTTGGGAGTAAAAGGTCTGGCATCTTCATTCTGCAGAATGTTAAGCATAAATAATAATAATGTTTGGAGCTGTTTTCATTTTATATTGAAGGGATAAGGTGAAAACATTAAAGCCACAAACCAAGCCCACAACCAAAAAGAGTATGTTATGGGAACACATCCAAATCATTTTGACAAGCATTTCTCGGCATGCACCAAGGCGGTTTTGGCTCTGAAACCTGTATATTGTGAATGCAGAAACAGATGGCTTACTATGCTTGATTATGATAATGCTGTCCAATGTATGAGTAAATATCATAAAATATTTAATATCTTAGGATGAAAAAGGTCTGTATGAAGAAAGGATTTTTTGTTATATTTGTATGTTTCGATCTAGTATCCAGTGGATTCAGATCTTTTGCAAAATTTACTTATTGTGGCTTTTCTTCTACATTATAAGAATAAATGCAATCAATGCTTATGGTATTTTTGTGTAAAAGATCCTATATAGTAAACATTTGCAAAACTTTTATGGCCCAAATGAACAGTTTTGATGGCAGTACTTTTTTTTTTTTTAACCATGGGAACAGCACTTTGATGGCAGTACTTTTTAACAGGGGGATTCACAACACTTATTGATATGCCTCTCAACAGTTTCCCTACAACTACAAGCAAAGAAGCTTTTGAGATGAAGGTCTGTTGATGGTATCACTTTTCCTTCTATTACATTCTTATGAATGCAAGCTATAGTTTTTCTTCTCAAATAGTGTAGGTTAGTGGATACTAGAATGCATAATGTTTTCTTGGCAACAAAATAATGGAAAGATTTTAAAATCACAAAATCTTTATTTATAATTGGAACTTCTTATGTAAACATTCCACTGGCAAAATCAGAAGCTAATGACCATAGGACCTGTTATCGCACAATCTGTACTTGCCCAAGGCAAGTAAATGCAAGATTGGCGTAACAGGGGGTGACTTATCACTGTCACCTTAATAGGAAACCCCTTTCTGTTTAGGAGTATATCAAAGTTACCCCAAGGGAGACGTCCTTAGTGACCTGAAGGGCTGATAAAACTAAGACAAGAATGCAAGAAAATCCCCCTCTCACTGGTCACTCAAGTCAAAAGGTACTTAAGGTCTTTAAGGGATGAAGCAATGGTAAAAATGGAGTGTACCTGCCCAGAACAAGACAACAAAGAAAATATGGCAACTTTCAAGTACAAAAATGATGTTAGTGCTTGATAAGACCATGAACCTTTGAAAAATAAGCTAGCTGATATAAAATTGCAGCAATGTAATAGTTTACAACAACAATAAGTATTTTGTAACAACTGAAAAGAATATGCCTTGAAATTGCTTGAAAAAGACAAGAAAATGTAGCTTTAACTAGGCATAATGATAATTAATTGTCACAAGCAAATTTGGCAATGTCTGGCTAGCCTTAAATGTTAATTTTGCAGAGAATTTGCTGCAGTTAAATGACTGTAGCAATCTTTTGTAACAACAAGTTCTAGTGCTTAGAATTGCAAGAAAACACCATGTAAACTTAGCATTAATCTAGTAGATTGTTTGGAAATTCTTACAAATAATTTCTGAATGAGTTAGGTGCAAGTTATGTAGGTGTATGCAGCAAATTAATATGAATTAGTATGGCTGTAGCAGTGATTTGCAACAGAAGAAAGTTAGCTAGTGAATTAGTCTAGTTTAGGGTTAGTAGAAGTTAGAAAAAACTTCAAGGAAGAAGGTTTGAGTGTTTATTTGGTCAATCGTTCGCTAGAGTGAGTAGACTAGTGCCTTTATTGGTAATGGAGTCAATAGGTGACGGTTTTTACTTGGAGGTAGCAGCATCAATGATTATACTTGTCTAAGGAGAAGAGGTGGATGGAGGAGGTGTTCGCACTTCAAGGCCTCAAACATCCAAACCCTAAAGATAAATTCACTAGAGAGTAAACAATTTTAGGCCCTAGCAAATCTTCTTTCTTTAGACTATTGAAAAGGTAATAAGAGCAACAATAACTAGATAATAGCTTCTAGAGTGCTAGTATTTAGGGCTTTAGAAGCTTATCTAAGTTAAATCACCCTAGTAAAGTCTAGCAAATGAAGAGCAAAGAAGTAGTAACTTAAATCCTTTACTCCTAGGGTTTGTCAAGCAAGCAATTTCACAATCTTTAACATGAATAAGAAAATATACCATAACCATTCAAATGAAATGAAGAATTGCAGATTTACTTACTTCACCAAGAATAATCAAGCAATAAACCCCTAGATTGCCAAGTAATTTCACCAAGAAATGATCCAAGTTGCAAATTTTAGCCTCCAAGACAAGTGCACCTCCCTATTTCAGCCAATAACTCCCAAATAGGGCGCAAATTTCAGACCACACTTAGTGTGTGATGTGGTGTGGGGTAACTGTTTGGGCATGGGGTGCAGTGATAACATGGAAATGTAGATCTTACTTGTGGGTGCCTTTGTAGAGGGCGAGCTGCACCTTGTCATAGATGCCATTTTTTCCTAGCCCATTCAATGCCTTTTATTCTTAGCTTCATTGCTTTTGATATTTTTCTTTTATGCTTCAAGGGAAAAGTTGAGGGACACTGTCCTGGCTTAGTGACCAGAGGTAACAACGTTATCCACAAGCATTTCATGGAGATGAAGGCTGGCTCATGATGAGACCCCCTTTCTCCTGGCTATGCCACCAAAAGCCACTACCCTGGTTTGGTGACCAGATAGATGGTAGTGTCATACCGCTACATGCCCATGGTCATAATAGGCCGACTCATGATGAGACCTCCCATCCACCAACTAATACCTTGAGTGTTTATTTATCTTATGGGTTCCCTTTTCTTACTGAGAAGCTTTTTATTGCTTTCTCGAAAACCCCTGAGCAAGGCATCTCAAAGGTTTCATTTTCGGCTTTTAACTCTTGCCAACTACTTTTACCCTCTGGGCCTTTAGCCCCTTCTTCCCACAAGGCAAGGTACAACCCTTCCTAGTGTAGCAAATCCCAATGCCCGAATAAAGGTAGGGGAAAATGAAAGGAATAAAGATGGAAAGTGCTAAGTATGGAGGGAACGAACGATGACCTTTCACAGACCCACCCAGTGGAAACCCATCCTAAAGGGAGATCAACTCACTAGGGCATCATGTCACCCTTCCAGGTATGAACAAGTTAAAGAGCATAATTTCCAAGCAAACATTATCAAATGAAGGAGAATTCAATGCAACATATTCAAGTGCTTCAATAATCAGAGTGACACATACCATGATACCCAGACTGATTACCTCATGGAGCAAGACTTACTGCTACTTCAGGACGAGGCTGGTGGGATGGATACTGCTGCTGCTGATAAATGGGCTGCACTGAAGAAAAGAGAGGCCCTCCGGGGCCATTCTCAAGTGATCCGACTCTCGACACTCCATGTCTAGGACCTGTGGGCCTCGAGACATGATCTCCTTAGTTATCCCTAGGGTAGTGGATAACATCTGTCTCCAACTCAGGGACATGTGCTCATTGTAGAACGCATGAGAACCTCAACATCTCTGGTATGACCTGTGCCTGTTAGATCTCAACAAAATGCATCAATAATCCCTAGGGTGGTGATATCACCCCTTGTTCATATATGATAATAAAAGAGCAGCTCTAATCTATCATAAGCATACATATATATAATGGAAGAATACAATATGAAAATGAAATGCTAACATGATATGCAGATGGTATATACAATGGATGAAAATGCCTACCTACCTCTACTTACCTGTTGGTTGAATGCTTGGTGTAGTCAAATAACCAGTGAAACCATCCTAGCATTATCTCATAATACCTGCCTCTGTGCTTCATCATAAACCAAAACAATGACAAGTTAAGCACAAAAATAACATGAGTTAGAGCATGTATCCTATCATCGGAAATCATAAAGTCTAGCTCATGGAGGCGGGAGGGAGGGACAAAATTATGCCAAGTCACACTTCTAGGAAAGTGCTCAATCCATCTCAGAAAGGGATCGAGAAAAATCAAAGGCTCAAAAGACTGACTCAAAGAGTCTGAAGGTTGGCTACCTTGGACGTCATCACATCCTGAGGTCTGGGAAGGGACTAGCAAGATCCTAGAGGATGATTGACAATTTTCTAAGGGAAAGCTGAAAGACTGAAATAATAAACTTCTTCTTAAGGTATTCAACCTAGCCTTGAATTCTAAAAGAAGGCTTTGCTCCGGAGAAAACTCAAGACAAGGGACATGTTTCCCAACTACACCCTTGGTGACATAGCGAGGTAAAGTAATCGAAGGAGGTTGGAAAACCTTGTCACGATTATTCTGCTTCAGGCAAGAAATGTCCTCACCATTATCAAGATCTGAGCACAATGATGGTTGATAATCTTCTTCATGGAATAAATCCAAGTGCTCATAGGAATACTGATCAAAATCCTCAAGGTATGACCGAAAATCATCGGGAGAGCATAGAACTAGGTCACCCTTGGAGATTTTGTAACTATATCATTTCCTTGTTGCCAAATGTCAGAATTAGTAGTGACATGATATGATAACTGTAAAGGCAACATTTGGAAATGATCCTTAATGTCGTAAATAGGATCCCCATTATAACCAATTACATCCCATTTACGTTTCCCAACATGTATGAACTCCTCAATATTATTAAGCATGTCATTTCCTTCATCATAACATGAAGGGATTAAAGCATCCAAAGGCTCCTCTAACACTTCTTTGCTTTCCAAATCACAAAATAAGGCATCATCAAAATCTTGGAAAGGGAAACAACTCACCGTATTCACTTCTTCCTGTGCAGGAGCTTCAAAGATTTGGATAACTTTATCAAACGAAGGAGCAAGAATTAATGCCTCGTCCTCATGACTTGCCCTCACATCTTCAACTTCATAATATGGAGGGTCTAGCTCGTCCAAGGGTTCCCTTTCTTCTTCACCTTCTAAATCATAGAATAAGGTATCGTCAAAAACCTAGAAAGGAAAGTGACTAACCTCATCCTCTTCTTTTTGTGCAGGAGGAATAGGATCTCAGATGGCTTTATCAGAGGGAGGAGCACACATTAATACTTCATCATCATGTTTGATATCTTCAGTCTCTCGCTCTTCAACCAGGTCTTCATTATCCTCGATAGAAGCATGAGTAAATTCTTGCTCTTCCTCATGGGATTGGAAACCTTCATAAGGATTCTTCTCCTCAACTTCTTGTTGGTAGATGACTTGTTCCCTTCTTTCCTGGAATTTACTAACAAAGATTGCAAGGGAAACTAATCTTTCCAGGCTAAGAGCATTTGGGGTATCTTTGGGGTCATCAACTTTAGTTTCTGGAGTAAAGAGGTGTTCTCCCTTGAACAAGGAGATATTTGCCTCGATTTGTATAGCCAAGTGATAAGCTTCTTGGATTGTTCTTGGCCCTTTTTTACCGAGGAGAAACCCTAAATGCACTAAGAGTGCACTGGTATAGAGGTAAGCGAGGCACTTGTCTTCAGGGTGATATCTTCTAGGAATTTGGTGTAGCAAATCTCAAATTTGGTATGGAATTCCTTGACAGTCTCGTTCTTGGTTTGTTTCATGTACTCTAGTCATTTTATTAGCATGTGGATATCTTCTAATTTAATACCCTATTTCTCGAGAAAGGTTTCTTCTAACTGGTTCATAGACGTGATGCTAGCATCAGGGAGATCATTATACCATTTCCTAGCATTGCCATGAAGAGTGGCAGAGAAAAGTTTCATTGCCAAATCTTCAACATCATCACTGATAGGGTGGAGTTGAAAGAAAGCCCCAAAATTATCCATGTGATCTTCAACTCTAACCCCATCATTACCAGTGAATCTAGGGAGCCAATTTTCATACCTTGGAGGCATTTGTCGAGGGTAACCCAGGATTTCACTCATATCTAAGGGTGTAAAGTTACCTGGGTCCCATTGAGATGCCATGGTTGGTTTTGTCATTAGTGGAGTCGCCAGATAATCCTTCTAGGGATCATCAAAGGGAAAGGAGGGAATCACCCTCAGTGGAGTTGCCGGGTAAGCTTTGTGAAGTAAAGGCTTTGGATAAAGGCTTACCGAAAAAGTGTTGTTCGAGGAAAATTGACTCGATGTTCCCCGACAACGACGCGAAAATGTTATCGCACAATTTGTAGTTGCCCAAAGCCCAAGGCAAGTAAATGCAAGATTGGCGTAACAGGGGGTGACCTATCACTGTCACCTTAATAGGAAACCCCTTTCTGTTTAAGAGTATATCAAAGTTACCCCAAGGGAGACGTCCCCAGTGACCTAAAGCGTTGATAAAACTAAGGCAAGAATGCAAGAAAATCCCCCTCACTGGTCACTCAAGTCAAAAGGTTCTTAAGGTCTTTAAGGGATGAAGCAATGGTAAAATGGAGTGTACCTGCCCAGAACAAGACAACAAAGAAAATATGGCAACTTTCAAGTACAAAAATTATGTTAGTGCTTCATAAGACCATGAACCTTTGAAAAATAAGCTAGCTGATATAAAATTGCAGCAATGTAATAGTTTACAACAACAATAAGTATTTTGTAACAACTGCAAAGAATATGCCTTGAAATTGCTTGAAAAAGACAAGAAAATGTAGCTTTAACTAGGCAGAATGATAATTAATTGTCACAAACAAATTTGGCAATGTTTGGCTAGCCTTAGATGTTAATTTTGCAGAGAATTTGCTGCAGTTAGATGGCTGTAGCAATCTTTTGTAACAACAAGTTCTTGTGCTTAGAATTGCAAGAAAACACCATGTAAACTTAGCATTAATCTAGTAGATTGTTTGGCAATTCCTACAAGCAATTTCTGAATGAGTTAGGTGCAAGTTATGTAGGTGCATGTAGCAAATTAGTATGAATTAGTATGGCTGTAGCAGTGATTTGCAACATCGACAAGTTAGCTAGTGAATTAGTCTAGTTTAGGGTTAGTAGAAGTTAGCAAAAGCTTCAAGGAAGAAGCTTTGAGTGTTTATTTGATCAATCATTCACTAGAGTGAGTAGACTAGTGCCTTTATGGGTAATGGAGTCAATAGGTGACGGTTTTTACTTGGAGGTAGCAACAACAATGATTATACTTGTCTAAGGAGAGGAGGTGGATGGAGGAGGTGTTGGCACTTCAAGGCCTCAAACATCCAAATCCTAAAGATAAATTCACTAGACAGTAAACAATTTTAGGCCCTAGCAAATCTTCTTTCCTTAGACTATTGAAAAGGTAATAAGAGCAACAATAACTAGATTATAGCTTCTAGAATCTAGAGTACTAGTATTTAGGGATTTAGAAGCTTATCTAAGTTAAATCACCTTAGTAAAGTCTAGCAAATGAAGAGCAAAGGAGTAGTAACTTAAGTCCTTTACTCCTAGGGTTTGTCAAGCAAACAATTTCATAATCTTTAACATGAATAAACAAATATACCATAACCATTCAAATGAAATGAAGAATTGCAGATTTACTTACTTCACCAAGAATAATCAAGCAATAAACCCCTAGATTGCCAAGTAACGTCACGAAGAAATGATCCAAGTTGCAAATTTTAGCCTCCAAGACAACTGCGCCTCCCTATTTCAGCCAATAACTCCCAAATAGGGCGCAAATTTCAGACCACACTTAGTGTGTGATGTGGTGTGGGGTAAGTGTTTGGGCATGGGGTGCAGTGATAACAGGGAAATGTAGATCTTACCTGTGGGTGCCTTTGTAGAGGGCGAGCTGCACCTTGTCATAGATGCCATTTTTTCCTAGCCCATTCAATGCCTTTTATTCTTAGCTTCATTGGTTTTGATCTTTTGCTTTTATGCTTCAAGGGAAGAGTTGAGGGACACTGTCCTGGTTTGGTGACCATAGGTGACAACATTATCCACAAGCATTTCACGAAGATGAGAAGGCTGGCTCTTGATGAGACTCCCTTTCTCTTGGCTATGACACCAAGAGCCACTACCCTGGTTTGGTGACCAGATAGATGGTAGTGTCATACTGCTACATGCCCATGGTCATAATAGGTTGGCTCATGATGAGACCTCCCATCCACCAACTGACACCTTGAGTGTTTATTTATCTTATGGGTTCCCTTTTCTTATTGAGAAGCGTTTTATTGCTTTCTCAGAAACCCTTGGGCGAAGGATCTCAAAGGTTTCATTTTCATATTTTAACTCTTGCCAGCTACTTTTACCCACTGGGCCTTTAGCCCCTTCTTCCCACAAGGCAAGGTACAACCTTTCCTAGTGTGGCAAATCCCAATGCCTGAACAAAGGTAGGGGAAAAGGAAAGGAATAAAGAGGGAAAGTGATAAGTATGGAGGGAACGGACGATGACCTTTCACAGACCCACCCAGTGGCAACCCATCCTAAAGGGAGATCAACTTACTAGGGCATCATGTCACCCTTCCAGGTATGAACATGTTAAAGAGCATAATTTCCAAGCAAACGTTATGAAATGAAGGAGAATTCAAAGCAACATATTCAAGTGCTTCAATAATCAGAGTGACAGATACCATGATACCCAGACTCATTACCTCATGGAGCAAGACTTACTGCTACTTCAGGACCAGGCTGGTGGGATGGATACTGCTGTTGCTGATAAATGGGCTGCACTGAAGAAAAGAGGGGCCCTTCGGGGCCATGCTCAAGTCATCCGGCTCTCGGCACTCCATGTCTAGGACCTTTGGGCCTTGAGACATGATCTCCTCAGTTATCCCTAGGGTAGGGGATAACAGGACCAAGGCTGTGTATGTAGAGATATGCATCAACTTGTAGATCAACCTATGTAGCCATACAACTAAATCAAATAGTCTAAATCAGTGTTGAAAATATCACGATATTATCATTGATATTGTGATATTTCCAAGGCAGCGATCATATCGCATTGATATATCGTGATATATTTGAACTTACAATAAAATCGTAAATTTTGTAAAATATCGTGATATTTGTAGAATATCGTGATATTTCAGGAATATAGTATGAGCCGATTCAAAATATTACTGGGTCTGCATCAATAAGGCTTTAGGATCTGATTTTTAGATTTTACCTCATTTTGAAAAGCAGAGGCAAAATATAAGTTTGCTGATATTGTCTGATATTTTCCTTGATATTGCTGATAAGTTATGTTCCGGATCCTCTGTGATATATTCACAGACACAATATTTGCAACATTGGTCTAAATAACTCTGTAAGTGGAATTCAGTTGATTGAAAAACAAAGACCCATATATGTGCCCTATTGCTTTATGTTCCAGTCTTGTCCATTTTAATGAATAGCCTTCTGAATTTAAACTTGTTTTGGATTATGATGTTTTGGCCTGTCGAGAGCTTATTTACTTTTGGTCAATAATGACATACTATTATAATATTATTTAATTTGAAGGGAGATACATATCTTGATTGATGAGCTTACCCTAGGATTTCATGGTGTACTGTTAGGTTGATGCGGCAAAGGGGAGGCTTTTTGTTGATGTTGGTATACACTTATTCAAATATGCCTTGCAGTGTAGTTGGTGTTATTTTATCATAGAAATAGCCCTAGAAACATTTTTGATGTTGCTGTTATGTTATTTATGAAGAAAACCCCTAAGTACTATTTGTCTAATGCTTTGGTTCAATTATTCCTACCTTTCATGTCCAGCTTAGAAAAAATTCAGCTATTCTTATTTTTTTTGTATTATAATTTGAAATCTTGGCTATTGACTTTTAATATTTTGCTATTATGAAGGGTTTTGGGGAGGTTTAGTACCAGAGAATGCTTTCAACATTACTGCTCTTAATGAACTTCTAGGGGCAGGTGTACTTGGATTGAAGGTGAGCCTTGACTTTTGATTCATCTATATTTGCACAATTCACATATGCTATGAAATGAAAACATATAGATATTCGGAAGAGTTAAATAACATTTGTAACTGGAGTGCAACTTGCCTTTGAAAAACTGGGCAGGTTTAGTGTTTTTTACTCATCATTCAATGTAAATATTAGTTGATTCTATAATATTTGAAGAGTTTATAAGATGCAAAAACCTGTATCGTTAAGTAGGCAAAGTATTTTAGCAATCAAACACTGGCATATTATAATGTCAACCATGATCATGGCCCTCAAAAGGTTGAGGGTTTATAAAGATGTAGGTGTAGACATGCTAGTTTACAGTTACTAGCAGTCGACTTCCATTGATGGCCACAAGGACATTCAATGTGCTTGCATAAATAGTTGGCAAGAGAAATGTCTACAATTCCCTAGTCACAGTCAATCCTATTTGATACTAAATTATTCAACTTGCAATCTAACCATGTGAATGCTCCAAAAAGAAATGCCTAGAATTATTTTTCCTATCTGATTCTGGATTCCTCACCACACATCTACTTTATTCATACGCAAGGTAACATCCAATGATGCTAATGTGCAAAATCATCGAGGTAGGTCTATTAGTTTTTTATAACTCTCAACTTGCAGACTATAGCACAAGGTAGGAACATTAACGTCTTATAAGCAGAGCATGATATAATGGAATGTGATAATAGTTGGTAAAAAATATGACTATATAGAACTATTATGCCTGTTGTGAATGATTATCTATTCGGCTAGAGGTGACTATAGAATCCTTGTGTCGTTTGGACATGTAAAAAACGAACATTTTGTCTTCTAAAATCGCTTTCTTATTAGGACTTTTGGATTTTGATGCTTTATCTTAGAAATGTCGCACTTATTAGCTACAAATAGTTGATTATTTCTTTAGCATCCATGGGGTCTACTATGTGAATCTTACTATGTTCTTGACTAATTGGTTTACCTAGTATGATTACCCATATATATATATATATATATATATATGTATGTATGGTCCCAACTACTAATGGTTAATTGTGTACATGTTATCCACCAGTTTGCACAAGCTGGATTTCTTGAAGAGCCGCCAAAGAATGAGCAATCAGTGCTCATATGACAGAGTTCAGAGTTCAGCCGGTCTTATGAAAGACCCATTTTTCCCGCATTTCCACCATTGTAATAAATGTCCTAAGTATGAGATATTGTAAAAGGCTATTGGCCACCTAAGACCAGGATTGAACACATACTTTGGAGTGTTTTTTTCTACTTGTTAATTATTTTTTCTGCTTGCCTTAGTGAGCGATTAAATAATTTCTAAGTTTTTTCACTCAAAAGACTAAGTTCCAAAGCCAAAGTATGTGTTGGCAAGCAGGTTTTGGCATGAAAAATCCAATGTCTAGTGTCTAAATGTATATAAGCTCATACTAGGACATATTGATTGAGTCATCTAGAAATTGCGGCTAGGTTTGATAGTTTTTTTTAAAGTTTTCAGTGAATTAATTAAATTCCCGCAAAATTGGAATTTATTAATTCTGAGTCAATAAATGTAAAAAATATGGTATCAAACATTTTCAGATGCCATATTTACAGTCGTTTTCCAGTCCAGAACACCATGTAAACCCCTATTTCCCATCTTTCGAGGCAAAAAAGTGATTATTATCACTAAAAAATCAAAATTACCCGAAAAATACAGAAAATGGATAATTAAATTAATCTCCTAAATTTTAGGAGAACTGGGGAACATGATTGAGACATGTTTTTTCATGTCCCCAGTTGAGTGGAGGCCCTGGGCGAGTTTAACTGAGGTAGGGACCACTTGATTGAGGTGACATGGAGTTAGGAGGAGATCCTAATGTGGGAACTCGACCCCTTCATCCTAATGTGGGAACTCGACCCCTTCTCCTAGGTGGCACATTCCTAGAGCATGGCGCATCTCCTAAAGGGCCCACGCATTCCTAACTAAACCTTCACTACCCCTTACTCCCACTCACACCTCCCATCACTCTCCTTCACTCCCCTTTCACTCCTCTTTACCAAACATCACTCCACATCCACTCCCCTTATCCCTAGAACATCTACCCTTTGACTAGTGTGCAACTCCCTCATCTCCCATGCATTACCTAAACCCTAAACCTAACCCTAGCGCATGCTCACTTAGGAATTGTCACCTCAAATGCTATATAAGAAAGGGTCGACCTCTCCTCAAGTGAGTTCAGTCTTGGGCAAGCAAGCTATTGTAATATTGTTGTAACCATTTGGAATAAAAAGACTTTGGAGCAATTTTGGTGTGGACTCAAATGTGTGGATGCTTTGACTTAAATGCAAATATTCTTATGAGGTAACATGTATTGATTTACATTTTGATTTTATACTTAATTGTTAAAGCCTTGTAGGTATGCTATCATATAATAGGGTAAGAGTAATCTAGCTTGATTTA
>ML799920.1:8805-22232 GCA_009831015.1 Picea engelmannii | reverse complement strand
TAGATCCCCTCTAACCTTAAGAAATTAAAATCAACTCCTAGAACCTAACTCTAAAACTTATCTAGTAACTAGGGACAACCCCCCTTGGCTTCCCTAGGAGTGAGCCTAGACGGAAGAGGTTCAAGCCAAAGTGACAGCGTGGGTTTTGAACCTAGGCATTGTGCCTCCAAGGACACACTAAGTGAGCCGGACTTAGCTCACGTTTGCAAGTGTGTATTAGGACGACAACATGCCCTACTGCCAGTATTATAGGTGTGATTCCCTAATCCTACACTTTGTTAAAATCACTTGAATGTTTGGTTTTCTTCTCCACCACTGACCCCATCCATGCATGCCACTTTCTAAAAGTAGATAGTCTAAAAATAAATTTTCCCTAATTGCCACCAAAATTCACACCCTCACTATTCTTTGAAAAGGGTATCTAGAAATGTGATTGGTGTCCAAGAGTAGAAAATTTATAAAAATGGTAGCTTAGAGAATTGAAGAATACCCTTTGGGAAAACCATAAGATGGGTACTCAACATTGTAATAAATTGCTAAAAATAATAAGTTTCTAAGAATAGAAACTTTAATAGTAGGTTTCCAAAATATAAACTTTAATAGCAAATCCCAAAATCGGAAATTACCCTTTTGAAACAATCACCTTCCCATGCATGCATGGGATACCTGATAATATTAGAATCGAAGTTTGAACTAAAATCTTAGGCAGTAGCACTGAACATGGTGTCCCCCATGTCAATTTGAAAATCTTTGAAAATAGAGCTAGGCTTGATCTTGAACTCTATAAACAAAAGATGTACTCACGAATGTATTGAAGATTGACATTGAATATGCCCAGGGAAAATTCAATGTTTACAACTAGCTTACATCCCAATGCGTATTAGGCCAAAGACAATAATTCGATTTTGGTTGCAAATTATTTCCATGGAAGCATAAGATCCTCTTAAGTTACACATGTATTTAATGTTTGATGAAGGCCAAATCTAGCGGATACATATTAAGCCTTATAGTTACTTCTATAAAGGCTAGGACCTACTAGCAAATGGTATGTTAGTAATATAATAGTAATAAATGAAAAAATATTTATGTTTGTATCAAAGAGACTTGATTGTAATATTAATTTAACACCTTGTTTGTTATTACTTCGCATTTACCCTATACATCTTAATTTATTCATACTGTTTGATCATTGCTATTGCATTTCTATTTGTGAATGTAGGTGTTGTACTCCTTGCATTCATTATTAAACAAAGGATTTTGGAGTTAAGATTTTAATCTCTATCACGTTTATGCATTTTCTTTTTATCATTTTAGAGTGGATGCTTTTTGGAAGGCTTGTGGGGATGTTTGTAAATAAAATTTTGACATCATGATTTAATGTGCTCTTCTATATTTTATTATCCATTTATATTATTTACATTTTTTAAATATATCATGTATATCTCACACATCTATATCATATGGTATACTAACAAATCTTATGTAATTGTGAAGTCTTTTATGTGCCCTTCAGGTATCAATGACTTCCCAATGACTAATGCAAGCCACATCAAGGTTTGAATTTTTACTTTTCTTTTGTTTCTTGTTCTATAAAGGGAATTAATAAGAATGTTGTAATTGATTTAATATAGATGGACAATCTATTAGAAGTAAATTTCTTTTGTTATTCTCTTGATTATTTAGAAGAATTTTATGCAACATTTTTTGGATCTTAGTATTAGACTTTTTATAAATAAACTAAACTTTGATTATTTGTCGTGACATATAAAATATAGGGATAAATTAGTCATTTCACCCTCTTATCATGGCATCTTTGATAAGCTAAGATAAAATACTTATATTAATGTCCACAATGACCAAGTGATACGTCAAATGGGACCAGAGAGTACAATCAATGGCTACAAAACAACATAGTGTCTCAAGCTAAAATGTTATAAAAGTATAAGAGCCATGAATGACAATAAAAGAACGATACGAGCAAGAGCTAGGAAAACCCTAAGAGGAGCCAGGCCCTAGCTCAACATCAACATCATAAGTGGAAATACAAGTAGAGGAAGACTAGGGAGAATAAGCATACCTGTCCTCATCAATGACTGTGAAGGAGTTGATGCAAATCTTGACGATGACATCCATAGAGTGCCCAGGGCTAAGGGGTGTTGTGTTAGCTTTTGGGGTTACTTTGAAAGTGTTTACACCATGTTTGGGGTTCTTCATGAGCTTTGGGCTACGTGGCGTATGTTTCTCCCCTAGATGGTCCAAGATGGATAGGTGCATGGGAGATGATCTATGATGGATTTGCACGGTGGACATAGGTTGCTTAGTGATTGCTTGACCTCAGTTAGGTGCCATCTTGATATTCTTCCCTTAAGCATTGGAGTTCTCTTGAAAGTTTGTAGGATGCCCTTCACACACATGTCACAATGTCACACACATCATCCTGCACCAAGGCATCTTGCCGTACCTGCTGGTCTGCTGCCTCTTCAATGATGTTACTCATCAGTGCCATGGAGTTCGAAAACTTCTTCGGTGTCTTGCTTTCCCTGAATGTGCTCCAAGGAACCTCAACTTGTTCTTGAGCATCCCTCAAAGTCAGTTCAAACTAACTAGGTGTCTTGACAGAGCTGGAAGGGGTTAACTCCTCCACACCTGAAGGTTGACTCCTTGAACTGGAAGTCTCTGAAGTATGATCTCCCTTCAGAGCCTTTTGCTCCTTGTCCTTTGCCATTGACATCGATTCATTTACATATGAATGGATAAGATCCAAGATCCCCTTGGACCTACAAACAGGCTTTCCCTGCAACCTATATAGCTTGCCCTCTCTAACACCAATGCTCATTGTTGTGTGAGGGCTAGCTTCCTCTAGACGTATGAGTACTTACCCTTTATTGAATATGAGACAAAACCCCTGTCTTCCAAAACTGAGACCGGGAGCAAATTCTTCTTCAGTTCTGTTACATAAAGCACATCCCGAGCCTCAAACGAGCCACCTGACTCAAGATGGAACAAGATAGTTCCATCCCCCTTCACTACATACTTGGCATCATCACCAAGATCTACATGGCTCCCTGAGTTCTTCTCCGTCAGACTACTGAATAACTCCCGTGCTTCTGTCATATGATGAGATGCACCACTTTCCAAGTACCAATCATTCCTTGTGTTGGTGTTGGTAGAGAGGCAGGAGACTAGTGAGAAGTCCTTCTCCAACTTCGTTGCAAACTCATCAATCTGCTGATGCTTGTGTTTGTGTCTTCCCTTGCCCCTTCTTCTTTTCTGGACACTGTGATGCATAATTCCCAGTCTTGTGGCATGCAAAGCACTTGATTTTACTCAAGTCCTTCTTCCCTGACTGTGAGGTTTCCCCCTTACTATTACCCTTGGAACCTTTTCCTTTGCTCTTCTTGGCCTGACTAACCAGAGCCAGGTTCTCCTCTCCATCTTCTTGCTTGCAGGCTTTAGACTCCTCCCGATTTTCTTCCTGGATGCATTCATCCCAAAGCCTCTGCCAATCTGGAAGTTTCTCTTGAGCGCAAACTCCCTTGAAAAATGGTTCCCATGACTTAGTGAAACCATTTAGTTCCACATTCACAAGTTTTACGTCATCCACTTTCTCCCCAATAGTTGCAAGCTGATCACGTGTCTGGGTGATGATCCTCATGAAGTATTTGGTAACATTGTCAGATCTTGACATTTGGATGGATCTGAGCTTGTTTCTCAAGATCATCTTCCTGTTCAAGTTGTCACTCTGGAACAAATCCACTAGAGCCTTGAACATCTCTCTGGCCTACTGCTTCTCTGCCATGTGAGGGATCAAATGATCCTTCACCGCGTCCAATATCACACTCTAGGATTTGACGTCCTTCTCGAGAGCGGCCTTCTTTGCAACATCTGTCGGTGTAGGAACAACCTTCTCTTTAATCTCCCAAAGGTCATGTTCCTTCAAAAGCAAGGTTACCCTCGCCTTCCAAGACAAATAGTTAGATGCTCCATCCAATCGGTCTTCAAACCTGAGACTGGTTGCTGCCATTACTGCATCTGAACAAAACAATTGTTGTGTGCTTATTCCTTCAAGCACCCACAAGAACTTCCCTGTTGAAACTGCCCTTGTATAGCGTTGTACGCACCCTGTAAGCCTGAGCAACGCATATGTACGCGCCCTGCTCTTCTGTATCCTGCGTATATACGTGCTCTGTACTTGTGTCGCGTGCGTATGTATGCACCTGCAACTATAGTAGCTAGCGCATGTATGGTTTGCAAAACAAATTTTGTTGCTGAATGGCTGCTTCCCAGAAATCTGTCCTTTGATTTCTGACTACTGGTTTATAGATTTGCAGAGATCTCCTTGCAAATCTGACAGATCTGCTGCAAACTGCTGTGGATCTATGTTTGGTCCTTTAAACACCCACTGTTGTGTAACCTGAAATTTGTCTCCCTCTCAGAGTGTAAGCTCTGATACCATGTTGAAAACTCAATTCCTAGCACCTAGATAGATTATTACCTTGTGTATTTTCTTGCTTATAGTAAAATTACAACACACATAATAAAATATACTTGTTGGAAATAAAATAGCGGAAGCAAAACTATGGAAACCAAACTTTACACAACACAGATTATTTGCCCCTTCAAATCAACTTTTCATTCAAATAACTTCCAAGCTTACAAGGGGCTCCCAAACTAGGAAAATTACCCACTGAGAATAGAAACATAAATATACAGTTGACCCTTGCAACTCAGCAACTCATCAATGACTGACCCCAGCAACTCATCAACTCATCAACGACTGACCCCAACAACTCAGCAGCTCAGCAACTTTGTTGTTGTTGTACGTCCCTGCAACTACGACTTGTACGAACTGTACGCACTTGTCAAGACTTGTACAACACATATGTACGTGCCCTAATGGACCTGTGGCCCGCGTATGTACGCGCCTGCTGTACCTGCGACCCGTGTATGTACGTTCCCTTCTGCACGTACAGCCCGCGTATGTACGCACCCTTTTGCACTTGTAGCTCACGTTTGTACGCACCCTGCTGTACTTGCGGCCCACGTACGACGTTGCTACGGCTTTGCATGACCCGATCTGCGACTGTACCTGCTGCTGCTTTGCTGCCCAAATCTGTCCTTGTTACCAGATCTGTTTGTTGTTTCTTCCTTCTCCTTTGGGCTAATTAGATCTCTAGGTGAAAGTTCTTCTTGACCCTTGCTAAGATCTCCTTGAATCATAGTCCTTCGTGATTCAATTCTTGAGCAAAAGTCCTTCTTTTCTCTCTCTATGAGTCATTGACTCCAATAGATGTCCAAGGAACATGTCGTTTTCTCTCACCTTGGTTGCCCTTTATAATATTGAATTATACCCCAACCCTAATCTCCAAAGTGATTAGCGGTTGAGATTAGATCTCACCTCAGTGGAGATCAATGGCTAAGATTCATTTAATTCCCTAATGCCAAAAACTTAGGCATTTCATTAAATTAAACTAAATTAATTATAAAATGACATTCACTTTAATAATTCTTTTAATTAAAGTGAATTTCCAAAGTTCTAAGAGGTATTAATGATGACTTCCACCTGTTAGACACAAACCAATGTGGAAGTAACTATTCGATGCTACAAACATCAACATTCACAAGTAGGCTCACAAGTGGAGTGCTTTCTCTCCAAGTGATACATGTCAAGCTCCAAGGTGAAGATGTCCACAAGCAAGGCTCCAAGGCATGAGCGCTCTAGGAGATGTGTCCAATGCTCCTTGTCCATAATCCTCCAAAGCTCTAATGCTCCTCCTATTACCTTCCCAACTCACACTTAATGACAAAAGTTGTAATCCATAAGCTGCAACTCGAGGGGGAACTACTAGGACGGTCAACACTATCACCTAAGCAACTTGTCCTCTCACTTTTGTTTTGCTCTTCTCCAACTCAAGGGGGATATCCCTAACATATAGGATTACTAAAACTATAGTCAATGAGGCTCAAAGATGATGTGAAGAGATAGTTCTAGTAAAACAATGTTTTTGTATTTGTGAAGAAGTAAAAGATTGATGGAGGGATCAAGAGATTAGTTCCAATCCAAGAAGGACAAATGAAGTCAAGAGGTCGATCCAAGAGGGAAAGCTCAAATAAAGGTTAAGACTACAAGGACTGCAATATGCATGTCACAAGAAGAACTTAACATTGTTGAAAATGGAAGTAAAGGAATACTAGGAGGGCCTTAAAAGTGCCACATCAAAACTATGCCATTAGGGTATGCCCTACACAATGGAGCATTAGTCTAGCACGCACTCAAGAAGATGTTAGATGCAAGAGGGAGAAATTCCACACATAAAACTTTCCAATAGGGTAGATATACCCTTTTCTCTTGGCCCTACAAAGCAACCTCTAGTGATCTTTACCACCATAAGCAACAATTGAAAGCATTAGAACAATAAGCCACACATAGATGGGTGAAAGCCCTTACACATCACATATGCTCCAAGAATGATGTATCCATTAAGCTCCAAGGAGGGGAAACTCCAAAAAATTCAACCATGAGAAATGATGAAGAGACCAAACCCTAATATAGGTTTGAGCTCCATCTTCATCTACAATAAAATAATAATATCCAAGGTCAAAACCCTATATCTAGCTTAGGGAGGAATGAAGAAGTAATACCCTCCAACTACTAACCAACAATACATAAAATAACAAGGTGGTCAAGCCACATTACAAGTCTCCAACCAAAATGGCCTCATGAAAATGGGATGTCTCCATCAAAGAGGGCATAAGATGTATCAAAGATCTAATGTCTAGCTTCCAAAGGATTCCAAGTGTAGCAATCTATAACCAACTCCTCAAGATGGGCAATGAAAACCCTAGATCTAGGGTTTGAAGCCTCTTAGATCTCCTCTAATGTGGATGTTTAGCTCTCCAAGATGAAACGTCCAAGTAAAACCCTTAAAGAGTGGACAAGTAGCTCTCCAAGGTGAGACTACCTCCTCAAAATCATGCAAAGACTAAGTGAGAACCTTCACAAGGTGCCACATGTGACTCTTTAAGTGAGACGTCCCATCCACAAGCAATGAATAGAAGCTCCAAAGGTGGACGTCCTCTATTATATGTGTGTAAAGATGTGAAAAGAGGCATCAATAGGTGGAGAGCTCCAACAACGACCACAAGTAATGAAACCAACATGCCTTGAAGAGTGGATGCCCTCAACAATAGCATATAGGCATAAGTGTAAGCAACCTCCTCAAGTGGATGTGTGGTTTCTCTAAGATGGTCGTCCTTATCAATGGCATAGAAGAATGTGCAAGGCAAAGTCTTCCAAGGTGGACATCATCCTCAAGATAAGTGCCAAAAAGGTGGATCTATGAAACAAGGCACCAAATCCATATGAAATGTCAACAAGCTCAATGAACTCCATGAAGACAAGGGGGTGACCCCTCTCCATTCTAATATAATAATAATATGCCTCAACATCCATGCAAAATAATCCTCCAAAATGGCATATGTGGCTCTCCAACATGTAACTTATCCATCAAGGCATGTGCAAGGTGCTAAACCAATGGAGGAATGAGTCAAACAAGACTTATATCATTATTAACCATATGCCAAGTTGCCCAAGAGTTCAACAAACTCATTGAGAAGTGTAACAACCTCATCAATAACTGCATGGAATGATGAGAAGTGTGCATATACTTCCATATGTGGGTCAAAGAAGGGGAACACTCAACATAAAACCATGCTTCACACCATAAGACACCCATCCATACATGACAAACATCCAAGAGAGCTAGGGCGTTAGAGCAATGAGCCTCTAACCATGCTAATATTGTGTCAAATCATCCTAAATTAGTGTGAAGCCAAGGCAAAGAAAGGAGCAAAGTGCTAAGCATTCCCTATCATGATGATGTCAACCAAATGAAGATGTAAAAGGAATGTAAAAAATTCTCAAAGATGCTAAGGAATTCCATCAAGGGAGATATGTGTCATCATGCACCATCCACCTCTAACCAATGTGAAAGTTAGATCATCAAGTGCAATGCTTTTTCTCAATGATAAGCAAGTATACCAAGCAAAACACCATCAAGGCATCCATTACACCTCCAAATCCATGTGCTCCTTTGGGTCCACCACACCTACATGACCACTCCCTCAACCCAAGCATGTCCTTAAGTTGAGTATAAGCCTCCATACAAGCGATCCAAATATGCCCATGCCATCTACAATGCCTAATGCTCCTCTAACGCAAGGCATCCTCAAGCAAGCAACCAAACTTCATGTGCATGCTACATGAGGAGGCCACCAATACTGTCTAGGACTCCAACACTCCAAGGAAGAATGGCACATAAACATCCATACAAGGTCTAGCGACCAATGAGCAAGCCAACTCCATTGTGTTCATCCATTGCAGAACAACCAATGGTCATCCATACACCATGCACCCCACATCACATGAAGCATCCCCAAACATGGTGTAAACACTTTGGAAGTAACCTCGAAAGCTAACAACTTACTGTTTCTTATCTTAATTCTTTGTCTTCTAGAAGAATTAAGCATGTCAATCCCCATAAATTCATGTCTAATTTTTTTGCATTGGTGCTTAGTCTTTCTTGACTTGCAACAAAATTATGAGTTAAAAAGAGATATTGCACATGGGAAAAACTTAAGCAGGGAGGAGCACTTCAATGTTCCAAGCAACATCCCTAATCCTCAACTCTCCTATCTTGGTTTGGACAAGGATTCACTCAACTCTTCGCCTCCATTCGGCTAAGTTACGAAGTAGATAAATCTACACCTTTCAATATCAAACACTATTTGTGTAGTTCCTCCTCTTCCATGGCATTATGTTTCACTTCAATGCAAGAGTTTGAACAATATCTTTTGCACAAGTGCTCCATTGGACTATTGTAAGTTTAGTTCTTAAGCTTGGAGAACATTCAATGGGTTTTTTATTTGAGCCTCTTCAGCTCAACAAAGCATTTCATGCCTAGTTCAAGCTATCAATTTTCAGAGGACTCACTGGACCATGCAATGTCCCGAACTACATAATGTGAACATACTTTGTTGGAAAGGGTGTAAACCTGTGGTTCGATAGAAATTGAGGAATATTTTCTCCAAGGAGGAAATGATGAGTGTTGCCGTCCTTATACACACTTGCAAACGTGAGCCAAGTTCTTCTCACTTAGTGTGTCCTTGGAGGCACAATGCCTAGGTTCAAAGCCCATGCTGTCACTTTGGTTTGAACCTCTTCCGTCTAGGCTTACTCCTAGGGAAGCCAAGGGGGGTAGACCTCATTGCCTCACTTCTTGAGCATCCAACAACCATTTGGCAACCGGGGGAGGAGGTTTTCGGTGAAACACCTAATAAAGGTAATTAAAATCTTGCAATCTTAAGAACCTTTAACTCACTAAGTAAATTAAACCTTGGGCTTAATACTTGTAATTCAATCTTTCATCTAATAAAACTTTGTGGGTTAAACAACTGAAGGTGTTGAGTATTGTAATCATTATAGGACACTTAAGCTTTAATTCCTAAATCTTCTAAGTATCCTTGTGAAGTGTGAACGTTGATGTGTTGACGATGATAATGCTTTGATCTCCTTTATATCCTGCACATATAAACAAAACGTGGTTAACTTGTTGTATATTTAGCATTCTTTGTTGTAAGTACTTGTATCTAACACTCTTGTGGATGTAACTATTCTTTGTAACTTTTGTAAGTAACTTGTAATTCTTTGTAATCTTATTTGTAAAGAAACACCCTTTAACTTAGTTGACCCCTTGCCCAACCTTTAGGCACTAGTCATAGTTGACTTAGGGAAAGGGCTACTTGACATAACCTTGCATCTTGCATTGCTGCTTTTGCATCATACGTTAGACTCCCCCTAAACCTTAACTAATTAAAAACAACTCCTAGAACTAAACGTAAATTTCATCTAGAAACTAGGGTCTACCCCCCTTGGCTTCCGTAGGAGTAAGCCTAGACGGAAGAGGTTCAAGCCAAAGTGACAGCGTGGGCTTTGCACCTAGGCATTGTGCCTCCAAGGACACACTAAGTGAGCAGGACTTGGCGCACGTTTGCAAGTGTGTATAAGGACGGCGACAATGAGAACATAGTGAATATGTATATGAAGACTTGTGAATATTATATTCTAGTTCTCATTATATGAGTTGAGCATTATGTCCCTGCTATGCATATCACTATTGTTGACATGTGTCGGTTGTTGTGCCCTTTGTATTCTCCGTTTGTGCGCTCACAATGAAATCATTGCAGGTTGACAGGAATGACAAGAATTATTGAGAATAATTTGTTTCATTAACATTGCAGATGCCTCGTAGAACCTTAATACTACATTACATTTTATTTCTCTCTTTAAAAAGACATGTTTCTTAATAGTGTCTTGTCCATTTCTTCCTTTTGCAGGCAGCTTTAGAGATATTAGCAAATTATCAACGTCCTTTGCTCGTACATGCTGAAATTCCTCAGTCTTCACGGGATGAGAGATTGGAGGCAGATGTAGATAGTACAGAAAGGCGGATATATTCAACATATCTTGAAACTAGGCCACCTTCTTGGTAATTGTTGTTGGAATATTGTTTCTCAATATTATGAAATAGTCACAAAGAGCATTTGTAGGTCTTGATGATTTGTCCTTGTTCATATTTGTAACCTACTTGTCATTTCATATTGAGAGCCATTCATGCTTGTAATATTTAAATATTTTTGATTTTTTGTCAATGATATTCATGGGCAGCCCAAGTCACGAAATGCATGTTATACTTAGTAAAACCAAGGATAATGTTTTCTAATGAATGTAATGCTTGACTAATGGTACCACCGCTATAAATTGTGAGGTAGATCTTGTAGGAAAATAGGGTGCCCAGATTGTGGAGGGAGAAAAAAAAATATTTTCTTCAATAATGTTGCAATGGTACATCTCTCACACAATGAATCACTATAGGAGTCATACTAATAGCATTTCTGTTGGTTAGGTGGCTTAAGCACCTAATGTCTAGCATGAATATTCAACATTACATTGTGTTACCACCCGGGTTCTCACTCAAGATAAAAAAGTCCTAATCATAAATTTGAAACCCCAAGGGCAACCTAGAAAGACTATCCACTGTCAGCTCGGTAGTACTTTTCCTCACTTCAGGTTGGCTCTTCTCCAACAGAAGGGGGGAATCCCTAAGGTAATCTAAGTCCAAGCAAAGGTAGTAAATAAAGGTACTTCAGGACTTAGGGAAAATATGGTTTTAGTCGAATTGTAACAATTAATTTCTAGATTCACAAAACAGAATTTTAAGTCTAGTTAAAGATGATACATTAAGGTGATTTCCTAGACTTAGGACAAATATGAAGTAAGTTATTTCTGCTGTATATTTCAGATTGCAAAAGAGAAAATAAAAGGTTGATTTTTATGAATTTTTTGGTGGTTGAAAGGGGGGACAAGTGCCTAAATTCCAAATAGGACAAATGGAGTCAAATGGGCTGCCTTAGGGGGCTGTTTTAACAAGGTTTTAGGGACAAGATGAGCTGGAATTTGCATGCTACAGCAGCCCTAAGTTTGCTGGAAATTATAACAGAATTTGTAGAAGGCGCCTCTAAGAGATCCACCTTCAAGCTAGGTCTCAAGGGCGTTCTTTTACTAGCAAATGAACTAAAGAAACAATTCACAGGATATTAGATGCAACAGCTTTGTTTCCTTAATGAAATGACAAAGAAACTAGGGAGATACGATAAGATAAGATACTTTTATTAATGTCCAACAAATGACCACAAAAGTAGGTCAATGGGACTGAGAGCTACATCAAGTGTGGTTACAATGTGGGAGTGCAAACACAACTCCTAGGAAATACCAAAAATGCTGAAAATAACATAAAGAAAGAAATCGATATACAAGTAGTCTCAAAAAGTATTTAACCATGATAAGAGTCGGACAATGAGGCTATCAAGGTCTCCTGGATCGGATGCTTGAGGGCGAGGGGGGTGAACTGGGCGTTGGTTCCCTGTTGGAGTCCTCAAGGACTATCGAGGGGTCTGACTGTATGATCCTAGGGGGGGATGCAGGAGCGGGGGATACTCCTAGCATCTGAGGCCGAAAGAAAGAAGCGCCGAATAGAACTCTGGTATCTCCTATGAAACTGGGAGGTGGTTTGACGAACGGGAGGTGCCCTGCTTTGGAGCTGTTTGAAGCTAGTCCCTCTAACTCTCTCAGGATGTGTGGACTGATGTGCCGTACGACATTTTCGAATCGGTCTCGATGATGATGATATGTCTCCCTGGGGGAGAGGTTGAAGAGAGACACGAGGTCTCATCGGTCTACTGTCTAGTCACTAGTGTGCATTGGGACTCAACCCTCCATTTGTTGCTTTGATCTGATGGGTCAATATAAAAGTAAGAGGTGATCATCCTAGTTGTCTCAGGGTGGGGTGTGGCGTGTAAAAACTGAGATCTGTGGTAGAATATCTCCCTGATGAAGAGGGCTAGGCATCTCTGGTCCTGGTATCGGGAGAAGGTAGAGAGTGAGACCCCTGAGTCCCTATATAGACAATGGTAGCGTCCTCTGATCTCATAGTATATAGGACACCTAAAGATGAGGTGCATCTCTATCTCTGGCTCCTGTAAGTGGCACATCTGGCAGATCCTATCGGATTGTGGTATATGGTGATCTGTCTCAATTCAGAGCCGATGGGATTCGACCTGGAGCTGACCCAAAGGAATCCTGAGTGAGTGCATCCAATGTCTGCGTGTGTACGAGGGGTGGACTATGATGCCATCTCACAACTCTAAAAAGTGCTCTAGATAGAAGGACATCTTTGGGACCAGGTTTACCGAAGGTGAGGTCTAAGTGACCTGAGTGTAGAGTCTATAAATGTCCTCTCTGATAGCTTGATTCAGTAACTCTTTAGTTGGTAAGAGATGGCGTGGTGCATCGAGGGAGAAACTCAACGGGGGGAGGTGCTCTGGGGAGATAGTCATTGATTGGAGGAGTTGAGATGCCTCTGAGAACCAAACATGAGCACGACCTAAGGGGGAAGCTGAAGCAAGAGCCTCCGAGGAGCAAAGAGCTAGGTAGGGGTACTGCTCTCTTCCGATGGTAGAGTCATGGAAAGATCTAACTCTACGAAGAAAAGAGACTAGGCAGAAAATGGGCTCAAGGCGGAATGGATGGACGCCAAACTCTGCCTAGATAATGGGTTGCAGAACCGTCCGCTTGCAGCAAATGATACACCTGAGAAGTAGGGTTTGGACTCCCTCCAACCTGGCCTAGTCTGTCTGTAACAAGCTCGGTCCCTAGATCTCAGAGCCATAGAGTACTGTGGGTTTTGTTATCGCAAAGTTTGTAGTTTAGGTCAAAGGCTAAAGGATATAGACCAAACTGGCATAACAGGAACCTTTCCCACCCAATGTCACCTCAATGGAGACGTTCTTTCTGTTTAGGGAGGTTAGCC
>ML799919.1:177192-190014 GCA_009831015.1 Picea engelmannii | reverse complement strand
GTCTAAGTCTCTGGTAAAAAAATTGTTCCTATGGAAGAAGTTGTATAACCTAAGGATGAAAGATGGAGACTCAGTGAAAGAGCATCTGAATTGCTTCAGTATTGTGGTAAGTCAGTTATTATATGTTGATATTAAGATTTCTGATGAAGATAAGTGTATCAGTTTATTGTTGCCTTTACCAGACTCGTGGGATATTTTGGTTGTGGCCATAGGTAGTAATTCAACTACTTTAAATTTCAATGATGTGGTCTCATCATTATTATCAAAGGAGATGAAGTGGAAAAACATGGAAAGCCTATGTTGGAGATGTGGAAAAGAAGAGCATTACAAGAAACAATGTAGATCCAAAAGTGTTGAGAGAGGGAAGGGATCTGATGATTCTCCTACTACTGAATCAAAAACCTTCACGGATGAAGGAGGTGATGTGTACTTGGCTTCTTCAAGCACACATGCAAATCATGAGGCATGATTGGTTGACTCAGGTGCATCCTTTCATACGACTCCCCACAGGGAGTGGTTTTGTGAATATGAAAGGTATGATGGAGGTGATGTTTTTCTAGGAGATGAATCGACAGCCAAAACTATAGGATGACAAAAATTCAAGTTGAATCTCATGGATGGTAGGATTAGAACAATCCCTCATGTTCTTCACATCCCATGATTGGCCAAAATTTTGTTTTTTGTAAGCAAAATGGACGATGTAGGGGTAAAAATAGTGTTTGAGAAAGAAACTTGTAGGAAGGCTCGAGGGGAAATGGTGTTGATGAAGTGAGTTTGGATTGGAACTCTATATAAGTTGCCAAGAAGAACTATTAGTGATGGGTGCAACAATTTTGTTGTTCCTGAGATTGGAGCTGAAGAAGGAAAAACTCCTATAGTCTCTAGAGAAAATACTATGTTGTGGCATCAAAGATTGGGGCATATGGGAGAGAAGGGCCTTCAGGTACTACACGATAAAGGTATGGACAATTTATCTCTAGATTTTGATTTCTGTGAACATTATTTATATGGGAATCAGAATCATGTAAGATTCTCCTCTGGTGCTATGAGGGTACAGGAAAATTTATAATTGGTGCATAGTGATGTGTTTGGACCTGTGTTGACTCCATCAATAGGAAAATATGTGTACTATGTCTCAATTATAGATGATATCTCAAGAAATATATGGATTTATTTTCTCAAGAAGAAATCTTAAGTCTTTGACAAATTCAAATAGTTTAAGGCTCTTGTGGAGAATCAGACAAAGAAGAGAATTAAGGTATCGAGGATAGATAATGGTGGAGAACTCTGTGGAAATGAATTCGAAGAATTTTGTAAGAAGTGTGGTATAGCGATGCAGAAGACTAGTCCATACACACCTCAACAAAATGGAGTTGCAAAAAGGATGAACAAGACGTTGATGGAAAATCAAGGAGCATGCTCAGTGGTGTCGAGTTAGGACAAGAATTTTGGGCAGAGGCAATGGGTACTGCATGTTACATAGTCGATCGATCACCCTCATCATCTCTAGATGACAAGACTCAACACAAGGTATGGAATGGTAAGAAAACATCTCTTACACATGTCAAGGTATTTGGTTGTGATGCCTATGTACACGTTCCAAAGGAAAATATGAGTAAGTTGGATAAAAAGGTTGAAAAGTGTATCTTTATTGGTTATAAAGATGGTCTGAATGGTTATAAGCTTTGCAACCTATAAACTAAGAAGGTAGTGTATAGTCGAGATGTGGTATTTAGAGAAATCAAAGATGTTGTCAAACATGAATTCCTACCAAGGGAAGAAGAACCAGAGAAAAGAGATTTTGAATTAAAGGATAATGAATCAGACTCTACAAAAGAACAAGAATCATAAGAAGAAGAGCCTCATACTCCAGTATTGAGGAGATCAGTTCGAGAAAGAAGATGATCGGAAAGGTATACTCCACCTGATTTCCATTCAAATTTTTCTTTGTTTATTACTGATAATGATCCTAGAACTGTTAGGGAGGCAGTGGATTTAGAGGATGGCAAACTCTAGAAAAAGGCCATGGTGGAAAAAATGGCAGCGTTGGACAAGAATGAGGCTTGGGATGTAATGGAGTTATCGACTGGAAGAAATCCCATTGGATACAAATGGGTGTTTAAGAAGAAGTTGAATGCATAAGGCAAGGTGGAGACATACAAAGCTCAGTTAGTAGTAAAAGGTTATTCCTAAGTAGAGGGAACTGACTTTGGTGAAATTTTTTCTCCTGATGTCAAGTTAACTTTTATTAGATTTCTTTTATCTATTGATGTTGCATTTGATTTTGAAGTAGAATAGATGGATGTGAAGACAACATTCCTACATGGGGGTCTGGAAGAATAAATCTATATGAAGCATCCATAAGGCTTTGTTGTGAAGAGAAAGAAAGAGTTGGTATGCAGGCTGAAAAAGTCCCTATATGGGTTAAAACAATCACCAAGGATGTGGTATCAAAAATTCAATACTTATATGTTGAAACTTGGCTTCACAAAGAGAAAAGTTGATCATTGTATGTATTTCAAATTGATCGATCATCATCTTATTTATTTGGTCTTGTATGTGGATGATATGTTGCTGATAGGAAATGACAAGGATATTATCTAGGATGCGAAAACTCAATTGTCCTCTAAATTTGACATGACGGATCTTGGTGCTACAAATTTCATTTTGGGAAAGGAAATTAAAACATATCGGGAAAACATGTAACTCTCGTTAAATCAGAGGAAATATGTTGAGACAATATTGCAATGTTTAATATGTAGGAATGTAAATCGGTAAGAGTTCCTATTCATGTAAGTGTAAATTTATATGTAGATCATTGTCCCAAGACACAATAAGAGGAAGAGGACATGTCTTGTGTTATTTATGCTAGTGTGGTTGGTAGTTTGATGTATGCAATGGTCTGCACTAGACTAGACATTGCACATGTAGTGGGAGTTTTGAGCAGGTATATGTCAAAACCAGAGAAGGAGAATTGGACAACAATAAAGAGGGTTTTCATGTATTTGTGTGGCACTACTAATTATGGATTATGCTACCAATGAAGACCAATATTGGAAAGAGTGTTGGACATACATGGGTTTGTTGATGTAGACTGGGATGGAGATCTGGATCACAAAAGATCTACAAATGGGTATGTGTTTAACCTATTTGGAAGAGAAATTAGTTAGATGAGCAAAAGACAGGTTATAGTGGCACTCTCAACTATAGAAGTTGAATACATGGCAACCACTTATTCAAGCAATGAAGTAGTATGGTTATAAAAATTGTGTTTAAGTATTTGGTTGGTACAACAAGTTGTAAGGATAGATTGTGATAGTCAGAGTGAAATATTCATGACGAAGAACCCAACTTATCATTCAAATACAAAGCATATTGATGTTTAGTATCACTTGTAGATTTTAACCTTGTACAATATTTTATTACAAACATATTTTCAATAAAAGAACATAAAATATACAATGCCAAATACACACATTACACAGAGAATTTTCCCTTGGAAACCCAAACCAGGAAAACCAACGTATTATATATCCATTCATAGTGATACATTGTTTACAATACAATATACATATAGGAGCTAGCGGCATCCAAAACCCTAACCCAATGGCCTAGATTAGTCAACAACCCTAATTCCTTAATCGAAAATAGAAAACCATCGGCAAAAACCATGTACCGAAAACCGCCCAACAATGGACATGAAAATTGAGGCGACACAAAAATCGAGGCAAAAATGTGAGACATTTCTTGAGGAAAAAAAATCTCGGGGGGGGGTGCTAGCCCTCAAACCCCCATGCACACCTGACGCAACATAGCAGACACTAATACTAGTCATGCAAAGAATATAGCACATACCCAACAATCTCCCACTTGTTGTTTTCTTTGCATACAAGGGGTTATAGGGTTACATAGTCAACAATCTAGGGCATCAATGCCCATGGATCCTCTACACCAAGAGAACTTCTCAATGCTTATTGGTTTTGTTAATGAGTATGCAACATTCTTCAAAGTGTCCACATTCATCAACAACACTTTCTTTTCTTCGACCATGTCTCTCACAAAGTGATATTGAATATCAATATGCTTTGTCTTTGAATGATAATTCGGGTTCTTCGCCAGAAAAATTGCACTTTGACTCTCACAATCTATCCTTACAGCTTGTTATACCAACCCAATACTTGAACATAATCTTTGTAACCATATTGTTTCCTTACGTGCATGAGTAATTGCCATGTATTCATCTTTTGTAGTTGAAAGTGCCACTACAACCTGTCTTTTGCTCATCCAAACAGGTTAAACACACACTTGCTTGTAGATCTCCTATGATCCAGATCTTCAGCCAGGTCTACATCCACAAAGCCATGTATGTCCAACACTCTATCCAATGCTATTCTTCCTTGGTAGCACAATCCATAGCTAGCAGTGCCACACAAATACCTGAAAACCATTTTTACTATTGTCCAATGCTCCTTCCTTGGTTTTGACATATACCTGCTCAAAACTCCCACTACATGTGCAATGTTCGGTCTAGTACAAACCATTGCATATATCAAACTGCCAATTGCACTCACATATGGAACACGAGACATGTCTTCCTCCTCTTCCTGTGTCTTGGAACACTAATCCACGAATAACTTTACACCAACAAGAATAGGAACCATGACCAGTTTACATTCCTGCATATTAAACCTCTGCAATATTGTCTTGACATATTTTCTCCGATTCAACAAGAGTTTCCTATTTTCCCGATCTATTTTAATTTCCATGCCCAAAATGAAATTTGAAGCACTAAGATCCTTCATGTCAAATTTAGAGGACAACTGAGTTTTCACATCCTCGATAATCTCCTTGTTGTTTCCTATCGGCAACATGTCATCCACATACAAAACCAAATAAATCAAATGATCGCTAATTAATTTAAAATACACACAATGATCCTCTTTGCTTCTTGTGAAACCAATTCCCAACATATAAATATCAATTTTTTTATACCACATCCTTGGTGATTGTTTTAAACCATAAAGGGATTTTTTCAGCTTGTATACCAACTCCTTCTTTCCCTTCACAACAAAGTCTTTTGGCTGCTTCATATAGATTTCTTCTTCCAAATCCCCATGTAGGAATGTTGTCTTCACATCCATCCATTCTACTTCAAAATCAAATGCAACAACAACAGATAACAAAAATCTCATAGAAGTTAACTTGGCAACAGGAGAAAAAATCTCACCAAAATCAATTCCCTCAACCTGGGAATAGCCCTTTGCTACTAACCGAGCTTTGTATTTCTCCACTTTACCTTCTGCATTCAACTTCTTTTTAAATACCCATTTGTTTTCAATGGGCCTTCTTCCAGTCGACAACTCCAGTAGATCACAAGCTTCATTCTTATCCAAGGTTGTCATTTCTTCATGCATAGCCTTTTTCCATATCTTTCCATCCTCTGAATCCACTGCCTCCCTGACAGTTCTAGGATCATCATCAATAATAGACAAAGCAAAATTTGAATGGAAGTAAAATGGATTATACCTTTCTAGTAACCTTCTTTCTCGAACTGATCTCCTCAATACTGGAGTATGAGGATCTTCTTCTTCTGATTCTCATTCTTCTGTAGAGTCTCATTCATCATCCTTTAAATCAAACTCTATTTTCTTTGGTTCTTCCTTACTTGGTAGGACTGTTTGTTTAAAAAAAAACTTCATTTTTCTAAATACCACATCTCAACTATACACAACCTTCTTAGTTTCTGGTTCCCAAAGCTTATACCTTAGATTTAACCTTTGAGACCATCTTTATACCCAATAAAGATATACTTTTTAGCCTTCTTATCTAGCTTACTCATGTTTTCTTTTGGAATAGGAACATAGGCCTCATAGCCAAATACCTTGAGATATGTGAGAGAAGGTTTCTTACCAGTCCATACCTCTTGTGGAGTCTTGTCATCCAGCGCCGATGAGGGTGATTTTTTGACCAGGTAACATGTAGTACCCACTGCCTCTGCCTATAATTCTTGCCCTAACTCGACACCACTGAGCATGCACCATGTTTTTTCCATCAATGTCATGTTCATCCTTTCCGCAACTCCATTATGTTGAGGTGTATATGGATTAGTATTATGCCTTGATATGCCACACTTCTTACATAATTCTTCAAGTTCATTCTCGCATAACTCTCTTCCATTATATGTCCTCATCACCTTGATTCTTTTATCTATTTGATTCTCAACAAGAGCCTTAAAATCTTTAAACATGTCAAAGACTTAAGATTTATTCCTGAAGAAATATATCCAGGTATTCCTCGAGAATGTTGATTAAGGTTGGTTGTCATTGATGTCAACCCTTGAAGAAAATTTGATAGCACAAAGGTTTGGGTAATGGACCCAAGGTTGTTTCACTTATAATGGTAGAGTTTTAATATATTTGAAGGTAATATTATTCTATATGGATAGTACATGTCATACCATTTCTGGTGGTATGTGGAACGTCACATAACTCCTCGCGGTTTGAGAGTTCTGGCCTTACGAAGTTGGAGGACCCTCATATGTTGGCTTGAAGCACCAAAAGGTCAAAGAAGTCAAAGAGCTTGCAAAGAAGAAATTATTATTTAAATGACAAAGTAAAGTGACAAAGTCAAGAAGGATTATTTAATTAATAAAGTGAAGTGACAAAATCAAAGAAGATTATTTAAATGATAAAGTGAGGTGACAAATTCAAGGAGGAATATTTAAATGATGAAGTAATGGAGAAGTTTCTAATTATGGAAAGTGGTTAATCCTAAAAATGAGGGAAATAGGTTAAGTGACCTATAAATGGGTTAAGTGACCTAGAAATAGGTTAAGTGACCTAGAAGATGGAGAGTATAAATAAGAGGGAAGACTCTCTCGTTTTACATTACACTTGAGCATATTGAATATATATAGGTGACTGAGGTAACCAAAGGATATCTAAGCCGAATTTCAGAGGAAAGGTGAAGAAAAGAGGGTCGGAATTCAAGGGAGGATAAATTCTTTTGATGATGCTTTCTAAGGTAAGTTATTTACAGGTCATCTCACCATTTTCGCAATAATTTTTTTTTCTAGAATGATTCAGACCGTGAGATTGATAGGTCATTGAGGAAACATATCCAAGTATTTGTGGTAAAAAATTCAGCTTGTGGGTCATTGTATTTTTGGAGTTACACTCCATGGAAAATAGGGTTTGTGTCTAGTCTTGAAACTAGTTTAAAACAAGTGTTTCAAGTAAAAACGTCGTAAATTCCTCATAACATATCCAAATTTAGTAAGACCATTTTTGTTGGTTAGAGTACAATTTGTAGTATGTTGTGTAACATTTTCAGATTGATTCAACAAATCTTCCGTGCAAGGCACGCTCTACAAGGTCGCTCTCTAGAATAAGCTAGAATTCAGTAAGGTATGTCATTTTTGCTATAAATCCTTTTCTGAGAGGTTCCAAGAAGTGACACCTGGAGGAATTGCATAAAACACAATGAGGAACATTATGTATCAGTTTTAGATCTTTATTCATTACAGGTACATAGTTATGATAATTTCAAGTTAAGGTTGTTGACTACTCCAAAACTAGTCATGTGAGACTAAAGAAAAGTTTGATGAAAATGCTAGTCTCTTATTGTTAAAGTTAAGGAAGGTTTGCATGTATGTGATCATATACACCAGGTCTATTACAGAGTTACAAATCATATTTGGATGATGATATTGATGAGGGATTTTGGTTGAGGTACATGTTGGGTACATGGTTGAGACAAGTAGTTGATGAGTTGGCACATACATTACGTGTATAGTTGATGATGTTGGTACATATTGATGAGTCATAGTTGATGAGTAGTTCACACATGATTTGTACATGCTTGGTACATGGTTGGATGCACTTGTTTATGGTATTATGGTACAAATTGATTACAGGTTGTTTGGTACAGGTTGGTGCATGGTTGATGCACTTGTTTATGGTACAGGTTGATTACAGTTTGAGGTACAGGTTGATGCATGGTTCAGGTTTATTGATACAAGTTTACAGTGGTATATCTCACAGTGATAGTGTGACAATGGTTCCATCATTATACTTCTACTTCAGGGTGGTTGGACGAGTCAAGGACAGGTGGTTGTAGCCACCTTTCGGTTGTAGCCGGAGAACATAAGGGGTTGTAGCCTCCTTCTGGTTGTAGCCAGAGAATAGGGGAGTTGGAGCTTCCTTCAGGTTGTAGCCTGAGAAACAAGGGGGTTGGAGTCTCCTTCCATTTGCAGTTGGAAAACGAAGGAAGTTGGTGCTTCCAATGAATGTAATTCTTCAAGACATATAAGAAAAAACATTCTGTGTTTTTCTCCCGCTTTGGGTTTCCACGTAAAACACTGGCGTACTGTGTATGTATATGATTTTTCATTTGTTCATTGCTTATTTACTTTGAAGTTATTGGATTATAATGCTACATTGATATAACACTTGGATTATATGGTTAAAAATGATTAAATTGCTCTATTACTTATTCACCCCCCTTTTCAGTAATCCAACAATTGGTATCAGAGCAGGTTCCTTCAGAAATCAGTTTAACCACTGAAAGGTAGATCATGGAGAGCAACAACTTTTATAAAAGTGGAATACCGCGGATCAATGAACAAAAGTATGCATTTTGGAGCATAAGGATGAAAACATATATACAGACACAAGGATTTGAAATTTGGCAATCAATTGTAGATGGATACACAACACCAAGAGTTCCGCCAACAAATGACAAAGCAGTGAAACTCGGTCAGAATAATTCCAAAGCCAAAAATGCACTTTTGAATGGTCTTAGTGAAACTGTATTCACCAAAGTTGCACATTGTAAATCCGCTAAAGAGATTTGGGACAAACTTCAAAATATTTATGAAGGAGATTCAAAAGCCAAAACAATAAAGCTTCAAACTTACAGAGGTCAGTTCAAACAACTTAAGATGAAGGAAGATGAGAATATTGCAGCTTACTTTTTACGAGTTGATGAAACAGTAAATGCAATCATAGGATTGGGAGAAGAATTTACAGAATCTGTAATTGTTCAAAAAGTACTAATATCTCTTCCTATGATATTTGACCCTAAAATATCAGCAATAGAAGAAATATCAGATCTAAACTCAATAAGCATGGACGAATTACATGGAATCTTCACAGCATATGAAAAGAGAACTGAACAGGAAAATCCAGATATAAAAGAAGCAGCCTTCAAAGCATCCAAAAAGTCAAAGCAAAAGGGAAGGCAAAAAGAAGAACATAGCAACAACAGTGACGTCTCGGAAGATGATGAAGAAGTGGCCAACTTTGTCAAAAGACTGAACAAGGGAATCGACGGTAGGTATAGAGGTAAGTTTCATTTAATTCGTTTTAATTGTGATGGTATTGGTCATTTTACTAACAAATGTCCTTATAAGAAAAAGAGAAATGATGAAGGTTACTCAAAAGGAAAACAAACATATAAAGGCAAAAGAACCACAAAGAAAGTTCTCAAGAAAAGCTTATGCACCAAAGAAGACATCTCATCATCAAATGATGATGAAGTCAGTGACAATGAGATGGAAAGAGTTATATTCATGGCAGTAGAAGACTCTGATAAAGAAGACTCTGAAGAAGAATATGAAGAAGTCGAAGAAGAAATTGAAGAAGCAGAAGTTGACTACCGAGAGGAATTAATGTGTGTCATAGAAGTTATGAGAAGAGAAAAGAAGAAAAACAAGAAACTACAAGCAGAACTAGATAAGAAAGAAGACACTCAATAACTAGAAAAAATGATCACAAATTTGAAGGTTCAAATAAAAGAAGATAAAAGAATTGAAGAAGCACTCAAAGAACAACTAGAAGAAAAAGACAAGATCATTGGAAATTTGGAAGCATAGATTGTCACATTATGAAAGGATCTTCAAAAGAAAAATATGTAGAACAACTAAAAAGTTTTGGATGACATTATCAGCAGTCAAAAATCTCATCATGACAAGTCTGGACTTAGATACAATCAGACAAAAAAAGGATCAAGCTCCAAAACAATAGAGCAAGAAACATATCTAAAAAGATATGTAGAAAAAATCAAGGGGGATAGGAAGATTTACAAGGAAGATTACAGGGAAACTCCTCCATCGAGAAGATTCAGATTTCAGAATAACAACCAACAGATAGGCCTCAGGAAGAAGAAGAATTTATAAGAGTACCTCCTTTCAGAAGATCTTCAACTCCCATGTATCAAACTATCTTTTTGGGTTTATGTTATGCATGTAATAATTTTGGACATAAAACTATGAATTGCCTAGCTAACAATAAGAACAAAAACAACTTTAAAAGTCATACACAAAGGGGTTATCCAAGAAGGCCTAGTGAAGAACAAAGAATAAGTTACAACAATTTTGAATCTTTGAGCACTGAAGTGGAATGTTACAAACGTAACAATTTTGGACACATGGCCAAAGATTGTAGAATGTCAGTCCCTTCTAGAGAACCGCAATAGAATAACAACAGTCGCAAACATGAACCTTAGAAAATGACATGGATAAGAAAGCATTATCAATATAGCAATGAAAAATGCACACTCGCTTTACAAGCTAAGCAGAAGAAACATGGTTGGTATGTTGACAATGGTTGTTCAAAACACATGACAAGTGATAGAGACAAGTTTCTTACATTACGAAAGGAAAGAGATGGATGAGTCCCCTTCGGAAATAATGATTCAACTAAAATCATTGGAAAATGCACAGTCAGAATTGGGAACAAGAATACCAAGGCAAAAAATGTTCTACTAGTAGAAGATATGAAACATAATCTTCGAAGTGTGAGTCAAATATGTGACCAAGGTCATAAAGTTACTTTTGATTGACAAAAGTGTGAGATAAGAAAACAAGGTTCAAGAAAATTGATTGCTACAGCTGCGAGAACTTCAAGCAACATATATGTATTAAGTGAAATTGGAAATGAAAGGTGTTGTCTAGGAAAGGAATATGAAAGTTGGTTATGGCACAGAAGAATGGGTCACATACATTTTGATAACCTTGTCAAAGTCAGCAGAAGAGAAGCAGTCGGAGAAATGTCCCGAATCACAAAACCAACCAACACTTCATGCAAGCATTGTCAACAAGGAAAGCAAACAAAGACCAAGTTCAAATCAAAGGGGTATTCAACGACAAGACCATTGGAAATTGTGCATACTGATCTAGTTCGACCAACTACAAAAAATGGTTTAAAAGGTGATAAATACTCTATGTTATTAGTTGATGATTATACATGAATGACTGCAGTTTGTTTTCTCAAGAATAAGTCGGAAGCTTTTGAAAACTTCAAGATCTACAAGGAAATGGTTGAAAATGAAATGGATTCAAAAATCAAATGCTTGAGATCTGATAATGGAGGAGAGTTCACTTCAAAGGAATTTATGGACTACTGCAGTAGTCATGGAATAAAAAGGCAATTCTCCGTTGATAGGACACCTCAACATAATGGAGTTGTTGAAAGAAAGAACATGACAATACAGGAAATTGCTCGAACAATGCTAATGGATTCCAAATTGCCAGATATATTTTGGACACAGGAAATGCATACAACAATTCACATTCAAAACAGAGTAATGCTCAAAAACAACACTGACAAAACTCCCTACGAGCTATGGAAAGGAAGACCAGCAAATGTGAATCACTTCAGAGTTTTTGGAAGCAAATGCTACATCAAAAGAGAAGATGGAAAAATGGGAAAGTTTGACTCTCGTGTGGACAAAGGAGTACTTGTTTATTACTCAAGTACAAGGAAAGCATACAAGTGTTACAATCTGAGATTGAACAAAGTTGTAGAAAGCATCAACGTAACAATTGATGAAACAAGAAGACCACAATCAAAGGAAGAAGAAAATGAATCAATGGAACAACTTTTCGAAGAAGAAACAGAAGATTAAAAGGAAGTAGAAGAGGAAGATGAAGAGAATCCGACAGAAGCAGAAGAGCAAGTTCATCAAGTGCCTCCAAAGACACCTAGCAAATGAGTACAAAAGAATCATCCTTCATATCAGATTATCGGAAACAAAGACGCATGAGTTGAGACTAAAAGAAGAATATGTTCACCAGAACAAACACACCTAGCACTCACATCTACAATTGAACCAACCTATTTTGAAGAGGCCAGCAAGGATGAATTTTGGAACAAGCCCATGGATGGAGAATTGGATCAAATAGAGAAAAATGACACTTGGGAATTGGTTCCAAGACCAAAGGATAAGAATGTGATCGAAACAAAGTGGGTATACATGAATAAATTGAACGAATATGGACAGGTTACAAGGAACAAAGCTAGATTGGTTTGTAAATGATATGCACAGGTTGAAGGAGTCGACATTGAAGATACATTTGCCCCAGTTGCCAGAATGGAAGCAAACCAATTGATTTTAGTTTATGCATGCTCCAAAAATATTAAAGTGTGTCAAATGGACGTAAAATCGGATTTTCTGAATGGGGAACTTGAAGAAGAATTCTACATTGAACAACTGGAAGGATTTCAATTGTCAAAGAATGCAGACTATGTGTGAAAATTAAAGAAGGCCTTATATGGTCTAAAACAGGCTCCTAGAGCATGGTACTCTAGACTGGATAAATATCTACAACAAGTAGGGTTCAGAAAAAGAAGTGCAAACAACAACCTCTACATCAACGTAAGTCAAGGTAATATTTTTTAATTGAAGTTTATGTTGATGATACTATTTTTGGTAGTGATGATGACATGTTAAGCCAGAAATTTGCAAAGGATATGCATAATGAATTTGAAATGTCATTACTTGGAGAACTATCCTTCTTTCTGGGACTTTAGATACATCAAA
>ML799919.1:151103-177092 GCA_009831015.1 Picea engelmannii | reverse complement strand
CTTAATTGGTATCGAAATACTGAGGACCGAACTCATGTATCTATGCAATCATGTAAATACTAAACCCAATAAGAGAAGGTGTGCTTGTAGAAGCAATTAAGTGACTTGCTATAACACTATCCATAATTGTTTCAGAAAACTAAAGGCATGCATGTAAGTCACACAATTGAACATAGTATCAATTTACAGTGAGGAGTTATTCACCAAATGAGGCATTGCACAAAACTTCATTACTCGATAATGAAGAGATAAAGAGGTATAATTTGAAATTGTTAGATAAAGAGGAAATTCTCTATAGCTCCTCACCACGTGGATTAGCCATCATGTTGGTTTTGAAGAAGGATGGTACATGGAGAATATATGTTGAGTATCAACTTCTTAACATAATCACCATTAAGAACTAATATCCATTGTTGTTTACATATGACCTATTATATCAATGTCAAGGCTGAAGTTTTACAATATTGTTTATCTTGAATTAGGTTATCACCATATTCATATAAAGGTAGAAGATAGTTGGAAAATGACCTTCAAGACACGTCAAGTAATTTTTGAATGGCTAATAAATTCGTTTGGTCTTACTAATGCACCTATGGCATTCATTAGTATGTTGAACTAAGAGTTGAGAGTACTTAAAAGTGCATCTTAACTCATTTTTGGTCATATAATTAGATGCCATTCTTGTGTTAACAAGATCTAGGAGGATCACTTGACCTACCTTGATCAAACATTTGCAACATTATGCGAAGAGAAGTTATTAATCAATTTTAAGAAGTGCACATTCGAGCAATATTAATTTCTTTATCTTGGATTCCATGTGAATCAATGTTGAAGTATCAAATATGTTTCATTATTACACTTAAGTGTTGAGAATCCACCACCCAACAAGAAGTGGGACAATGTTTCCCACTATGTGTGTGACCACTGTACTTGACTTAATGACCATGATGGCTCAACTACTTAACATCAACTCCCTTACTAGAGTGAGTTGACAACATTTTTAAGGAATCAAACCTTGATGGGATATATAACAATGCCCACTTTCACCAACCTAGTTAAACACTTGTAGCTTATGTGAATCAATATGGACCAAGTATTGATATGGTGAAGATTTTTGGCATTGTTAATTAGTTGTTGCCAAAGAACATTCATAAAATATGAAGTTTCATGTACATGGTAGACTACTTGAAAATTTTCATTTCTCACTTTTCCCATGTCATGCACCCACAAAATGTGTTGCAATGCCACCATGTCTAGTGCAATTAAGAAGTATCACGAGGTGTTCAATGAGATCAAGTGTGTAGTAGTGACGACTCATGTCCTTGCACTACCTAACATTCGACAAAAATTTAAAATTGAAGTGGATGCTTTGAGACATGTCGTGGGTTTAGTTTCCAAGCAACAAAAGAGACTTGTTGCAAACCACTCTGAGACCTTTTGAGACATAGTTTTGAACTAATTATTTTAAGATAACGAGATTGACACATTAGTTGAATCTATTAAGTGTGTGCACTATTAATTGCTTAATAAAGAGATGATCATTCATGACCATAAATATCTTTAGTTCTTCTAGGCACAAAGCAAGATTAACTACCACAATGGAATGATGAATAGCTTGATTTCCTATCATGAATACCAACAATCAAACTAATCATTTATGCACAATTTCAATAGTTTGGTTTTTGAAATTTTAAGCATATATGCAATGTCTAGTCTTTATGTAGATGTGCTAAATGCTCCATAACTCCATGAAACCATAAGCGAAGGAGCTTTGTGATTACATGTTGAAGGACAAAATTATATGCAGTCCTAAAAAAGATATGTTCCCTAAGGAAATCAAATGATGAAATAATAGACACCATTGAAAGATTCAAAATGGTATGCAACCAAGTGTCCATGATGTGTGAGGCAATGTTGGGTGTATACTTTGAGGTGTTATTTTGGATTTCGAAGGGCTGATGTAGATCAAAGAGATGTAAAAATTATGCTAATCACAATGTCTGTTTTAATGGTTCAATGTCATTGGTTGTATTATGTCCCATTTGAACACGATCTTCTTGGTCTTTCTACTTAAATGAGATTAGATAGGGTATACGATGTGGGAGAATAATACAAACACAAATTTCCTATAGAAATTGGTTAAGCCAAAAAAAACTTTGTAACTTTGTTAGATTGGTTGGGGTAGGCTACTTGTAGAGGACTTGAACACAATTTGGATCCACATTTACTCTTGAATTACCAACTATGAAACCATTGAACCAAATGTGCTTCATTTGAATGCACACTTCTCCATGTTGAAAAAGTACTTGTGGTCTTTTAGGGTCTTGAAGATCATTATGACATGCTTAAGGCATTTTTCCTATGTCTTTCTATAAGTCAACACATGGCTAAGATAAACCATGAAAAAATTACCTATGAAGGGTCGTTGAACATCATTCATAGTGCACATGAATGTTGTGTGGGGGTTGGTTAATCTAAAATGCATCACTAACTATCATACAAGCCATCCTTAGCTTCAACCACAAATTTCCAAATATCTTGAGGGTCAACAAGAACCTTGTGGTATCTAGACTTCAAGTCAATTTTGGTGAAAATATTCATTGCTGTTAAAATTCCAGGAAGGTTATCGATCCAAGCAATGGGGGGCCTATTGTTCATTGTGATCTTGTTAAAATGAAAATAATCTATGTAAAGGCATTAAGAGCCATCTTTGTTCAATGTGAGCATGATCACAATAACCATGGAAAAATGCTCAACCCAATGTGTCCCATCTACAAGACTCCATGTATTTGTCATTGAATTTATTCATTCTCTAGCAAGGATCTATGATATAGATGTATATTAGGTAGTGATTCTCCAAGAACTAAATCAATGTGATGTTGAACCTAACAAACGATTGGGAGTCCACTAGTATCTTTGTAAACATTGGTGAATTCATTTATAAGCGATGGCAATTGATTTTGTTACGTGGGATACGTGATATATGAAACTTGTATAGGTGTGACAACCTCATGCATGATTGTGGCCCAAAGGTAAACATAACAATCTTGTGCATATGACTCATCAACTTACAAAACTATTAGGTAGAAATCAATGAGAAATTAACCTTGGTCTTTACCACAAGAACATGAAAAAGTCACTCTTTAATGTAGGGATAACCCTCTAAAGGAATGAACCATCTATATGTCAACTCTATCTCATATACAAGGTTGGTCCAGTAATATGCCATAGATTCTTTAAGGTGCAACATCACACATGAGTTTGCATTTCCATGGATGTATGGTGTACTAAAAACTTCATTGGTGTGTGATGTGTAGTACCTTCCATGAATTAATGTTAAGATAATAGACAAGTCTAGGAATTGCTTAAGACCAACTTGGTCTATTGTACTTTATTCATGTGTGGTTTTAATTTTCTTCTTTTGTGTGCTTAAGTCATATGATAGTGTTATAACCCTAATTTGTACCAGACATGCTTACCTGGCATCAGGTCATCTCAGATTCCTTCTTTGCCAAAGCATTGCTGACCCAAAATAGCTCGCGTGTACCTACAAAAGCACGAAAAAAGGAAAGTTGCCGACGGAACACACAGCTTTGGGTGAGCTAACTAAACCTTCTGGCCATGCATGGCCGAGGGTTCATCCAAATACCTAGCTTCTTCTAGCCTATAAAAGAAGGGTTAGGGGTCCCATTTGGAAAGGGAGAATCATAGTAAAGAAACTATACCCAATTGCTCATTCCCTTTGTCCCAACCCTTTAGCCTTCCTTGTGCAAAGAGAAAGATAGAGCAGGGTGCGTGGGCCTTTATAAAAAGTGTTTTTAAGAAGAGTTGTTCAACAATGCTTTTGCAAAGAAGGAATCTAAGATGGCCTGATGCCAGGTAAGCATGTCTATTACAAATTAGGGTTATAACAGATAGTCATCAATATCTCGTGCATAGGTGATATGATGGTCCTCATATTCCTTAATTTATTAATAGTTGGATAACGTCTTATTACATTATTGTCCCATTATCTCTATTTAAATAGCATGGAGAGTCACTTCTCCCCCATGATGGAGAGTACACCAATACACTAGATGCAACCTTTATTTTCTTGAGCAATAATACAACTTTTTGTTGCTCCATGGGTGTTTCCCCATTATCTCTATCTTTAATCTATGCAAATTATTTATTTGTGACATTCTCTCCTTTTTTGCTCACATGTGATTTCCCAATATAGTATTAGATTGCTTGTGTGGTTAAGTCTATTTTTTTCAAAGAGAAATATAGTTGTGTTGAGCATTTGAAGAGCTTCACAATCCTTCATCTGAATCTAAATTCAAACTTATGGAGCTCTCATTTTTAGCTTAAGAAGATTTGGGGTGGTGATTCTATTTTAACAAAATTCGTACACTTTGGAGGAAATCTAACCAGTCCATTGCATCTGGATGTCCTTTTATTTCACTCACAAAGGCCTCTGTATGCCCAATATTTGAAGATGTTCATTCATTAGTTAGTGGACATCCATTTTGAACAGTATAATAACTTTGGTTTATGAACTTTTTTATTTAATTCATTTTTGGCCAATTCTTTGGTTTTCTAGCAAGGTTTTGGCATTTCTCATTGTTTGACCTCTTTCAATTTTTTGGTTACTAAATCTTTGAAGCTTTTCATATTACAAGGTGTGTTTCTTTTGAAGGTCAAGTTCTCTCATATCTCTTCTTATGAGCCTCTTACTCCTCCCTTGGCCTCGACACTCTTTAATTTTGTTTTGGATCAAGCCATGGTTTACAACCTTTGGTATCTTCTTCATTCACTAAATGAGCATATTCTCTAGCGGTTTCTTTTTCCCTTATTTGTGATCACTTTTCACCTCGTTGGCATCATCTAATCCATGGGCCCTCACTATTTTGGGGGACCATTAAGTTGGGGATTCACCCCTTCTCGTGGGATCCTACCATATGGGTTGACCACCTTCTTTAGAGTTTCCAACCCCTCATAATGACCCTCTTGCAAACCTTAACCTCGGAAACCATACCCTTTAGGGAGTTTCTTTGACATGGAGACATTGACAACCACCAACCATCATATGGACCTGCCATACAAACAATACAAGCACATAGAATTCCACATGGAGTACCTCATGTGGAACCCTTTGTCATTAAGGTGCCACATCAAACACAATGACATGTAGATATATCATGTGTCACATTCACACTACCATGTCATCAACCTACCACATCACTAGAGATTGCCACACCATCTTTTGACCACATTAGCTACCATGTTAGCATGCCCAATCAATAATTCCATGTCAGCCTATAGTAGACCCCTATCTTTTGTGATTTCATTTTTTTGAAGGCGATTTTCAAATGAGCATAACTTTCTCATTCCGAGTCTGTTTCTAGTGCAATTTTTTGTAGAGAACGTGTTTTTTCATGCTCTATGCACTAGTCTAATTGGTTTGTAGAAATTTCAATAGGAAATTCTCATTGATATTAGTTTTCTCATAAGATCCTCTCTAATCTTTATTTTTAGAACTATTGAAGCACGTGTCTTGGTCATTTAGGAAACCTTTCTGAGTCACATTATTTTTGAATGTGTGTTAATTTTCATGTACTTTGTAGTTATGTAGTTAGTTTTATGTTTATAATCATTTGATTATGTTCTTCAATATGGATAATTCTAATGAAATATGCTTAAATAGGACCGATTATTCATCATGAAAGTCCCACATGGAAGATCTGTTGAGAAGTAGGGCATTGTGGAGGATTACTTTAGAAACACAAGTTGCATCTTTGGATGCCTTAAAGGAATACAATTGTGAAAACAAAAATGATGAATCCCATGTACTCTTTAGTATGTCCATTTATAGAGATGAAATTTCAACTACAAGGGATTGAAAAACTAAAAGAATCTTGGACCAAACCTATGTAGTTGTTTGGTGAACAAAATGAAATTCAAACTCGTTAGCTTGAGAATGAGCAAATTACTTTGGATCCTGCTAACTTTGATCAAATCGAAAATTATATATCAAGGTTTAAGAGTTGAGACATTTTGTTGCATATTGTGGTTTGGAGAAGTTTGATGATCAATTTATAATTTCTGTCCTTTCTTAAATTGGTGAATGTTACTCGTTTTTTGTTTTTGCATTTTATTCCATAAAAGAATCCTTTGGAGCCACTTATAAAATGCCTAGTTTTGGTAATTTTGTGATCAACTAATTCTAGAGTAGGTTAAGATCTTGCACATTAATGTAATTTATATGGATACCAAGAATAAGGCCTCAATGGTGCATGCGAATCAAGGTTCCAAGAAGAAGCAGTCCAAGAAAAACATAAGGAATAGGGGTCCTATTGTGCTAGCACAACACCCTCCCTAATTTCTTCTTTTACCTTTTCTCTCTAAGAGAAGAAATTGGCCCCCCCTACTAAAATTTTCTACTGGAAATCCTGTTAGACTCTCTCATGCAAATGGGAAAGACCAAGTCTCTTTTCTCACTCCCCATACTTTACCATTTCAGTGATTTTAAAGAAAACTCTAGCCTGTCGATACACTGTATATCAACAAGATTCCTCTTTCCTTTGTTGATACATTGTGTTTCGATGAGCATCTTCTTTCCCTCGCTGATATAAGCAATATTGATGAGTTTGTGACCAACTTGCCAAAACTGAAAGATCAACGCCACTTAACGATTTTTGGGTGTGAGTTTTAGTGTACCAGCGAGATTCCCACGAACTTATCTGATACAACGATGAACTTCTGCTAAACTTTTCCCACATACAAAGCTTTATCACTAACAAATTTTGCGTGACCAACCCCGGTACATCGAAGATGTTCACACGATTGTCCATGACACACACAACCTTACACTGATGTACTTCCTCTCAACTTCGCCGATAAATCACATACTGACAAAGTTCCTTCCTTTATCTCCAATACATGGTGTATCGGTGGGGTTCCCCTCATCTTCATCTATACATGGTATATCGACGAGGTTTCCCTCATCTCCGTCAATACATGGTGTATCAACGAGATTCGTCTCATATTTGCTAATACAAGATGTTTTTTGGAAAGCTTCCCTCTTCTATCTCCAGTATGCTAGCAGAAAGTTGTCGACCCCTCATCGAAATTGAGTGTATCGAAAGTGATACTCTTTCCCTTGTCAACATAGACCCTGTCAGTTAGACACCCTCAACTTGAGGCCTCTCCTATTCTCCTCCAACTCAAATCCTTTTCGATGCGCCCATCAGTCACGTTCCTATAATTTCCAATGATTAAGATTTCCATGCATGATTGGATAATTGATGACTGATAGCCTACCTTGCTCAATATACATTATGTTGCAGTCATAATTAAGTCTGTTTGTGTCACCAACAATTTTCATTACACATACCATACCAACATGCACGTTTTGCACCTTCTTGATTTTATGACTAACCATGATCATGAAAGTGTCGTCTATCATCAAGTGGGTTAATTGCAACATATATAAGACTCACACTAGCTCTGAATTGCATCTCAAAGGAGAATAGGTCCTCCCAGTGCCTAAACAATGCTAAGCACTCCAAAGGTCAGTTGGTTGTTTTCATGGGATTATATTTTTGAGCCACTAACATATAAACTAAGATCCAATGGATGAATTAAGAGCCTATACAACACAAATAACATAGGAACCGATGGAATGGAATTTGAGCAAAGAAGCAACAATAACGCGACCCAAACTTTCATTAAAAAACACCTTTGATCGCAATTTTTGGGCATTTGTCAAAGTGTATTTCTCATCTTAAAAGCAGGCCAACTGAATGATTTATGTGATTATGATCCCAATGTAACTAACATAATCGAAATCCTAGGCCTATAAGTGTCAACACAGTCACTAGGGAGTTCTCGTCCAAGCCAACCTCGCCAGTCATGACATCGATGGAATGTTTGAATGGAAGAATAAGTTATTTCAAAGGAAGCATCTCCCCGCGCTCTCCACATCACAAAAAATGATACCCCAATCAAACATTGTATGAGAAAGTTATGAGCCTTTGAAATGATGTTGTGTAGCATTGAAATCCCCTTCAGCAAGGCAATCAATTAGTAAAGTTATTTCAAAAAAGTGGGAGGAAAATGGTTTATATTTAATAAATAGTATTTAATTTAAAAATGGGCTTTAATTTTGTATTTAAAAAGAGGTTTCTAATTTTGATTTAAAAGAGGTCAATTAAAAAGAGGTTTTAATTTGGCTTTTGGAGTTTGTGTTCGTAGAAGTAAAGAGCCCCAAGCCCAAAGTTAACACTTGCACATGGAGTGGGGAGGGGGGATAACCAACACACCTCCCCTTCCAACTAAACATTTTAATGAACAGAAAAAGGACTCCCCCACGCGCGTTGTTAAAAACCCTTTTCCAACTTCACTACATACCAACGACAAAGAAAGGATTGAGGCTGGTACCATATCGAAGGTGATGAGAGAAACATGGCCGGTACCATACTGGAGGTGACGAGAAGAACTTGATCGGTACAACTGGACAACAATGGGAACAATGAGAGCGACTGATTCGGTATATACCAGAGGCAATGATATGATCAGGGTCGATACATACGACGACCATGAGGTAAATGTGACCGGTCGTGGGCAAAGTCAAATGTTTGATAAGTCAAGGTATTGCACGTAGTGTATGGTTTGAATTGCTTTTCGTTTGTGTGAAGTGGAGAGGAGGGGGGGTAACCCACGATCCCCTCCATATGTTAACACTTAAACATGAAGATGGAGAGGGAGGGGGCGTGACCAGCCCCCCGACCCCACTTTATATATTTAAAAAGCCTTTATTACACCAATGTGCATGTACCTCATCTTTGTTGATGCACCAGCGCTGATCCTTCTTCCGGCTCTGATAGAGGGATAAGACCCGACTAAATTGTCTTTCGTATTTTGGTCACAACTTTTGATTATGGTACCTGTTTTGCGTGTTCCTTATACCATTGGAAATGTATTTCTGAGATATACAACTTCACAGTTATATGATTTGAGATATTCCTCACTAATTGTTCACATTTTTCAGGATTAAGATCCAGAACCTTGTCAATGGCCCTAGAGAACACAATACCTCAACCAAGAGCAAAGGAATCAGAAACCGAACTCAGGGAAGCCTATAGGTTCAAATGTGTGGTTTTAATAATTTATTTTATCGTCACTCATCCATTGCATGTTGAATGGTGCAAGGTACCAATGCTAAAAGAAGGTCATACTCAACAACCCAGATAGGCATCGTGTGAGGGAAGCAAACCATGAAGGCACAATTGCCACACATTGAGACAATCTACCTGTATGTATTAGTACCCTCACAAGTATGATTTATTGCTGAAGATGATAGAGAAACAACAACAACAATTGTTGCAGTAGCAAGGGAGCATCAAAAGGGAATCGAACTCGAATGGCCGAAGAAGAATTTTGAATCCCAAGATGACCGAATATCAAACCTGGAGGGAGAAGCATTTTCTCATGTCCAGAACAATCTTCATGGTAGATGAGACGCACTATGGCCATAATCTATGATGGCCCACCAACACTGAGAGACAAATTCGAAATGTAATTGCATATTATACATTAAATCGTAAAGATTTATGTTGTCCTTGTTCTCTCATCATTACGAAGGGGATAAGGACAAAAGTTTCTAAATGCAAGGTCACAGTAGGAAGGTGAAAGGCCAAGAGTCAAGTTGAACTTCAATAAATACGAGGATTGTACTCAAGTAAAAGGGCTTTTGGCTCTTGGAGCTTTCATGTACTATTACTGAAACTTTTAATGAGGAGAAGCCTTTTTGGCCAAGTTATTTTCTAGAGAGCTTTGATTCTCCTGTTGGATGTATTATGGACCACTCCTTTGCATTTTTCTCAACACTCATTTTGTGTAAGAATGTACTTCATATTGTAGACTACTCTCATATATGTTTGCTACATTCTTATTTCGGTTCTTCAGGGAATATTTGTCTGAATTTCTGGGCATAACACTGTAAATAATTGTTTAAACGCTAGAATATTCTATGTTTGTAGTGGTTTATTCATATTTATGTCTTTGATCTGTGTGAACTATTTCCCTAGCCATTGACATGAGCACGGTTGGTTCTATGTTTGCTTGTTGGTTACCTTATTTTCATCCGGATGCATGCATATTAGATTAACTGCATTTCATTCCTTAGCTTAAAAATGATCATCTGTAGACCAGGTCATAACTGGTAAAACCCAAACCATAAATGGCTACAGGTCCAAAATCCTGGTGGGTTCTCTATTCCAAACAGTGAGAGGTCTAATTAGGACTTCTTATTGGGGGTAATCCCTATTGTTGACAAAGAGCATTTTCCTGCTTCAACATAATTGGCGCTAGAAGGAGGGTCGGATGACAAACCTATACCCATGTGGAGTCATTTCATTTATGTGTTTTAACCATCCCATGGCTCCTCTCCATATCTTTCTATGGGATAACCCTTTAAGTCTTCCAAGACCCACTAGGGGCATCTCAGTCGAGACAATTAATCTCTTGTTAAACACAAAATTCGATGGTGAAGGGCATGTTTCTGCATTCACGCATATCAATTAGTTTAACATCACTCGACAATATCTTAAGATTGTTTAAGAAAATGAAATTTGTCGATTGTTTATCCTCACATTTGAAGGGAAATTTAAATCCTGGTTTAGGACATTACCAATGAAATCTATACATAGCCGTAAACAATTCATGCAAGTCTTTATCATTGCTCATGTAGATTATCTTTATGACAAACTCTTTAATGAACTTGAAGAAATTCATAGGCTCATAAATGAATCTATGGATGATTTCTTTCAAAGAGTCGTGCAGATTTATTGTAGATTTCCTGAAAGTGACAAACCCTCAGATCAAGAAATCTCTGATTTGTTTTCATACCTCGTCTCTATTTATGAAGGGTATGATCTGAATAATCAAATTATCTCTCATTCACAAGATTAAGATTTGCACGATGAATATTCAGTCTCCTCTTATCCCATAACCATACTTTTAGACCTACAAACCATTCAATCCTATCCTCAAACACTTGATACTTTGCAATCTGATTTCATAGAACCATTTGAGGAAACTATCGTAGCAGATGATGTTGAATCTATATTGAATAAAAAATCAATTCACCAAGTTGTTGTAGATTTGATTAATAATTTAACTTTGGGAAAAGTAACGACTATATCCTTCAAGGAAAATCATGATCTGGCAATGAAGGATGGAAGGTACATGATCTCTTATCAACACTTTGTCCTAATTTTGGGGGAATCTTCACCATAAATCTTAAACCCCTTAGACCCATAGTGTGAACCATCTAATGTCTCCCCTTTAGAGAATCATGAATATACTTTGGTTTGTAACAATTCCCTCATCGAGGAAATCCCATCATTTTCATAATTTGAATATATTCATTCTCTTTATATGAATCTATTTGATAATAATCACCCACATGAACACCCACCTATTTATCATGCAGTGTAGTCTTTACAGTACTACTTCAATGCTAAGATATTGAATGATAAACAAGAGCGAGAAGATTTCCCAACTTTGATTGATCAAAGACTCACTCTTAATGATAATCCACCCACGATGCACAATGTTGAAATTCCTTCACAATTTGAATTTCTAGAACATTTTGAATCACAATTTGATCGCGATAACCCAGTTTTCGATGACTATTTTGTTATTCTGGAATTGAATATGAGCATCAATGTATCCTCCAATGATTCTACACAATCTAAAATTTCTGACCTTGGTTTACAAATATTAATGACAAAAAATACAAGGTATGCATAGTACAATGAGTTTTCAGATCCCCATGAAGAAATCATATCAAATACGCAACCCATCACCATGCAAGACACATGAAACATTGAGCCGATCCATGAAACACTGTCACCTAAATCTGTTCTATAATCTTATGTCAATCTTCAGGGGCAGATGCATCACTCGTCCTTGTATTCTATCTCAATCCTCCATAACTCCTCACACGACTTTTATGATGTTATAGGATAAGGATTGGAGTCATCTTTTGCTCAACGTTTCCCTCAAACTAGCAGATATCGTCTCTCCTCTCAGCATGCATGTTATGTAAAATGTGGGCCCAAGGAGACTTTCCTGAATAATGAGGCACTTCAGCTTTGACCGATGGTTATGTCAGCTTCTCAGTATCTTCCTTTGACCTCTAGAATGAATGATATCATCAATATTGAGACTCTCCCATAAGGTACATTGCATGCAAATTTCATTTATGGGTCTCATCAAGTATATCACTAATTTTCGATTTCCTTCCAACAGTCCTATGGTGGTTAATGTAAATTTTATGACGGAGTTGAAGCTTGGTTGGAGGAATCCTACCTGTATACATTACCCATGAGTAATAACACTGGAAAATTTCTCATGTTGGGTAGAGATTTACTAGATTCAATTATTCCTATCTGTGATCTCTTACTACTCCATTTTTTTCTATTGATTGTTGATGAACACATGGTTGCAGGTTTGGAGTTACTTGATCGGGTACTGTAATACCCCAAGGACGTGCCCCAATTGCATTATGAATTGTAATTATGTTTTATAGGCTGGTGAGCCAAGTTTATATAAGCTGGTGGGCTTATGTGATTATTAGGCCAAATAGCCTAAGTGTTGAAGGCCAAGAGACTGATTTTTGTACATGGAATGATGCACATTATTAATATAAAAACATCTCTGCGGGTGGACCGACCACGATGAATGAGTGACGGGGGACTAAGCTTCCACAAAGTCTGGGTAAGGGAGATGGAGCTGAAAGGTTGGAAGAGGGGCTAAGCTAGAGGGCTTAAGTCCTGGAAATAATAATTTATTATTATTCCAAAGTGGTGTGAAAGGTATGTTTTGTTTATCCTAAGTCCTGGGAGGGGCAACGCATGCAACTCCAGGTGTGAAAAAGGGAACACATGCAACACCAGGAAGACAAGTGTCAACCTGGGCGCATGCGGTTAAAAGCTAAAGCGTCAACTGAGTTTGGGGTTCCTTCTCCATTCTGTCGTGAATTGTCTGAATGGTGGGAGTCTAGTTCGTTCTACCAGTTTCTCGATCTGTTGGCTGAACGATGCTACCTCTGGGACTGATCGTTGCATACCTCACGCAGCTCTGAAAATTGAAGCCTGTGTTGTTTTCTTGAGGAGTCGATACACCCTCTGTCAAAATCGTCGAGTCTGTGTTCGACCTCTGCGTGGATTGCTTTTCACGCATCCCCAAAACCAGAGCCATGAGTCTCTCCTGTATTGCTGGTTAGGGAAACCAAATGTCTCGTAATTGTTGAGCCTTGTTATGCTGTAGCGTCTGTCTGTCACCAATTTTGGGAAGCTCGTGTCTATGTTTTCCGTGGACTGTTGTGGCCACGCAGTGCTTGACTGCGTGTGGCTTGCTAGCGAGTGTAGGTTCGTGTTGATCCTCATGGTTGCCCGACTGTGTGGGAAATCGAGTAGTAGAAACAGGTTGTTTGGCCTGTGTGTAACACTCTCTGCAGGTGAGAGAGTGCGCGAAGGAGGTGAGAACTCCTGGAAGGGGGTCGTGTAGCTGCCACAAAACTCAGAGACTTCCTATCCGGTCTGTTGCTAAAGCCCAAGACAAGGGAGGTTTAGCAGCCGAAGGACTATCCGGGTGACAGTGAAGGTGTATGCTCCTGGGGTGGGACAGACATGTGGGGAATGAGGGTCTGTGAGCAATGGGCGTAAGTGGCTCCTAGGAGAGAATCCTTCCTCTATAACTGTGTGTCTTCCCATTGACCTTACCTAGCCTAGGATTCCCTACCCAGTGGAGCTTAGTCCCATCTAAGGGGTGACCTACTGCTGAGAGTGACGAGCAACGTGGTCTAAGGCTGGGAGCTTCGTGGAAGGTCTACACGCAGTTGGTGGGATTGCCACAGTTTCAAAGATAAGTATCAATTGGTGCTTAATAATATGTTTTTTTACATGCTTGTGATGCTTAAATGTTATCATGTATTCTGTTGCGCATATGGATTATTGTTAATGTTCTTGATGATATATATTAGCAGTAATCATGTGCTTACTCCGTGTTGTTTGGTTAAATATGTTAATTAGATATAATATGGATGTTGTATTTTTAAGTATGAGAATGTCCCGCGTAGTAGCGTTGCCCAGAAAGTGGGTTGATGGCCGGAGGCGTTACAATATGGTATCAGAGTATGGTTACAACGCTGAGCCTGGATGGGTTGGATAAGTGGTCATTAGACCCGAGGTTTCAGGTGGAAATTGTGTGAGGAAGAACCAATTTTTGGACCTTAGAATGTTCCGGAGTGCCAAGGAGTTACTTGGCTGTGTTACGAAGCTCAGGAGAAGTAGCGATATAGTAAAACCACGATAGAAGTGGTATTGGGGCCGCAGAGTAATGTGGGTTGTAGGATTTGTTTGGAAGCAAAGGAAAACCTTACGACCGTCAGATCAAAAGAAATTAAGGAGAGTTATCTTGGAAACCTTTCGGAATTTCGATAATCGGGAGTAACGAGATGTGCTGATGCACGAACTCCCGATACCCAAAACTCCGAAATCCTGAGAAAGATCTACACCGTAGATCGGAGGATGAAAATTTGATTGTTGGATCAAGCAGAAGGTAGATCGTAATTTCAGAATTTCGACAAACGAGAGAAACGAGATGTGCAGATGCACGAACTCCCGATGCCCGAAACTCCGAAACGAAAAAGTGAGCAGGGTGGGACCCAATGACGTCGCCGAAGGTGACGTGGATCTTCCTAGATTGCCACATGCCACTGCCTTAGTTGGTGAAAGCTGTATTGCATGCGCCCGAAGGGTAAAGTAGATCAGAATTTCAGATGTCGAAAGATTGGCAAGAAACAAGTGTGGGAAGTCCCGAAGCCGCAAAAACTTTGAAAATAGAAAGACCACAGTGGATTCCAACCGTTGGAGGATGGGTAAATGTGGACTGTTGGTCCACCCGACTTAGCGAGTTCGGTAATCGAAACTCTGAGAGATAGTTGTGTGTGCTTGAATCTCCGAAGGACGAAAGCCCGAGTAGCGCCCAGTAGTTTAGCATTTGGTCACAGCTCGTGATCGGATGGGTTGGGGACTAAGAAAGAAAGGGCTATCAACTGAAAGTTACAAAGCCGAGCAAAGCTCGGAAGATTCGTGAAATCGAAACGTTTTCTTAAATCGGATTGGTTTTGAATGTGTGGAATTTGTTAAGGAAAGATGGCCTAACAAATTCTGGTTGTCTGCACGTTGTGATTGCAAAAGTTTGACAAGCACCATAACCGATTAGAATTTCCACAGAGTGCAAAGAAATGGAAGAGACACAGAATTCTTCCAGTTCAGAAAACAAAAGAGAAGGAATGGACGTCCACTTGGGAGTTGAAGGATCGAACTCCAATGGGAATGGAAAAGAGATAGATAAGGAAGGAAATATGAGGAAGATCATTGAAAAGTTGCAGAAATATGGCCGAGCAGAAAGTAAAATGCTCAGGAATACTCAGAAAAAACAAGGAGAATTCATCGTAAAGTTGTTAAAGAGTTTAGAGAGAACATAAAAGAAGTTGGATAAGGAGAGTGACTCGAGCATAATAGGGATTCATTGAACTTCTAAGGGTAGAGGATCAGGGAGTGCTGGTAGACACCATCATCACTCCCAAAGTCGCTCCAACAGGGAGAAAGATATTACTTGGATCAGCTTATGCAGGTACAACACATCAGGGAGAAAGATATCACTTGGAAAGAATTCAAGAGGTATTTCGAGAAGAAGTATTTGACTAAGAGATATTATGACAGAAAGATGAAAGAGTTCTTTGAACTCAAGCTAGGCAGCATGACCATTGATGAGTATGAATGTCGGTTTCTGGAATTGCTAAAGTATGTTCCGTTCATCAAAGGTGAGACTGTCAAGATTCATAGGTATCTAAGTGGACTGCCACCTTCCATTGGGGACAAGATCCAGTATGATGACCCCAAGACCATGAAAGAGACGATAAGGAGCGAAAAATGCTTATATGAACAACAAAAATAAAAGCTTACCTTCCAGAAGGCTTGGGAAGACAAGAAGAAGTTCAAGAAAGAGAAGATGCAGAAAGGAACTAAGTCATCCTTTTTTTAGAAACAATCCTTAGGGACCGCCATCTTTTAGAGAACCCAGAAAGGCTGAAATGGGTGGACAAACACCAAGACAAACACCTATGGAGTGTTGGGGTTGTAAAGGAAAACATAGGTATAGAGATTGCCCCCACCGAAATGATAAAGCGAGAGCCGTCCACAATGTTTAGCAAGCTGAAACAGTGGAGGACATGGGTAGTAGAATGCCAAGGATCTACACAGCCCTAGACAACAAGCAAGCTGAATTTCAATCGCACATGATTGAAGTAGAAGGTATTATTAACAACTATGCCTTTACTACTTTAATTGATTCAAGGGCTAGCCATAGTTATATAGATCCTAGAGTGGTGGAAAGTTTGCATTTAACATGAAGAAAAAATGAAAAGTCTTGGTTAGTGCAATTGGCTACAGGAACCAAGAGGAAAGTCACTGAGTTGGTTAAGTCCTGCCTTGTGGGCATGAATGGAATGAGCACGAAGGCTGAATTAAACATTCTTCCTTTAGGCTCTTATGACTGCTTAATTGGGATGGACTGGTTGGACCAACACCATGCCATCCTGGACTATCGTAACAAGGCATTCACTTGCCTAGATGAGGAAGGGAATCAGAAAATAGTTCAAGGAATTCCCATAGTTTTTGCTATCAAAGAAATATCAACAATGTAGTTGAGGAAGTGCTACAAAAAAGGCTACCAATTATTTGCAGCCCATGTGGAGAAAAAGCCCAAGGATAAGGTGTCATGTATCGGAGATCATGCAGTACTAAAGGAGTTTGAGGATGTATTCCAGGAGGTACCAGGATTACCTCCGAAAAGAGATATTGACTTCTCTGTAAACTTGATGCCTGGAGCCACTCCAGTGTCAAAAGATCCTTACAGAGTGAGTACGCCGGAGCTGAAAGATCTGCAATTGCAGCTTGAAGAGCTTCTAAAGAAGGGGTACATACGCCCAAGTGTGTCACCTTGGGGTGCCCTGGTTCTCTTCGTGAAGAAGAAGGACAGAACATTGAGATTGTGTATCGATTTCAGACAATTGAACAAGGTAACTGTAAAGAACAAATATCCTCTAATGAGGATTGATGACCTCTTCGATCAATTGAAGGATGCGGAGATCTTTTTGAAGATAGATCTCTGGTCGAGATATCACCGGGTAAGGATAAAGGATGAATACGTCAATAAGACCGCCTTTAGAACAAGGTATGGTCATTACGAGTTCACAGTGGTGTCGTTTGGGCTGTCAAACACACTTGTTGTTTTTTTGTGCTTGATGAGTGGTGTATTCAGGGACTATCTGGACAAGTTCGTCATAGTCTTCCTTGATGAAATTCTGGTGTATTCCAAGTTGGAGGAAGAGCATGAACAACATCTTAGGATGGTGTTGCAGGTGCTAAGAGAGCACCAGTTGTATGCCAAGTTGAGAAAGTACTCGTTTTGCCATGAGCAGATCCATCACTTGGGCCATATTATTTCAAAGGATGGGATAGCTGTAGATCCTGAGAAGATTGAGGCTATCAGGGAATGGTCAGCACCAAGGAACGTGATGAAAGTCAGATCCTTTATGGGTCTAGCTGGCTATTATAGAAGATTTATTGTAGGGTTCTCAAGGATAGCTCACCCTATCACTTCCTTGCAAAGGAAGGAGAAGAAGTTTCATTGGACAAACGATTGTGAGAGAAGTTTTCAGTGATTGAAGAAATTGTTAACCAGTGCTCCGATCCTGAGAATTGCGGACCCAAATGAAGATTTCGTGGTGTGCACCAATGCATGCAAAGAAGAACTGGGAGGAGTCCTCAGTCAGAATGGATTCGTAATTTGTTATGAATCCAAAAAGTTGAAAGAGCATGAAATGAACTACGCGACTCATGATTTGGAGCTGGCGACCATCGTTCACACTTCGAGGAAATGGACACATTACCTCATGGGAAGGAGGTTTGAATTGAGAACAGAACATAATGGTCTGAAGTATTTGTTTGATCAACCAACCTTGAATGATAGGCAAAGTAGGTGGTTGGAATTTCTTTGTGAATACGATTTTGATATCAAGCATATAAAAGGGAAGGGGAATAAAGTGGCTAATGCACTCAGTAGGAGAGTACACAAATTGCATGCTACAACCATTATCATGTATCAGAATGATATAAAGAGCAGAGTTTTGGAAGCTGCAAGCGTCGATTTGCAGTACATGGAGTTGGTAGCAAAGTTACAACAAGGTGAAATGCCACAGAAAGTGGAAAATTATAAGTTAGAGACTGATGGAATACTTTTGTACAAGAATAAAGTTTATGTACCTAATGTCCAGGGTTTGAAACTTGCGATTCTGAGAGAAATGCATAACATGCCTTATGCTGGGCACCCTGGATATCAAAAGACTGTGGCAGGAGTCAAGAGCCATTACTTTTGGCCAGGTATGAAGAAAGAGATCGTTGAATACATCACTAGATGTATGGAATCCCAAAAGGTTAAAGCTGAGCATAGACACCCAACAAGGTTGCTGCAACCCTTACCCATTCCTGAGTGGAAGTAGGAGGTAGTGACAATGGACTTCATCACAGGATTTCCCAGAACAGACAAGCAACAAGATTCAATCATGGTGGTGGTGGAAAAGCTTATGAAAGCTCCCCATTTCATTCCGTTAAAGACTACTCACAAGGCAACGGAGGTTGCTGATATTTTTATGAAGGAAGTGGCACGATTGCACGGAATTCCCAAGACAATTGTGTCTGACAGAGACCTGGAATTTACCTCAAATTTCTGGAAAGGGTTATTCAAGGGATTTAGAAAAAATCTGAATTTCAGTACAACCTATCATCTCGAGTCGGATGGGCAGACAGAGCGGGTGAATCGAGTGATATAAGACATGTTGAGGATGTATGTGATGGACAAACCATCGAAATGGGAAGACTGCCTACACTTGGTAGAATTCGCCTACAATAATGGGTATCAAGCATCATTGAAGATGAGCCCATTTGAAGCACTTTATGGTAGAAAGTGCAATACCCCAGTAAGCTGGGACAATCCAGTTGACATAGCAGTAGTTGGGCCAGAGTTGCTCAAGGAAATGGAAGAACAGATGCTAAAAATTAAGCAGAATCTGAAAGTTCCCCAAGGCAGGCATAAAAGTTATGCTGATAAAAAATAGAACCCACAGAGAGTTTAAAGTGGGAGATCATGTTTTTTTGAAAGTAAAAGCCAATAGAAGTTTCCTGAGGCTGGGAAACTATTCCAAGTTGGTAGCCAGATCTCGTGGGCCATTTGAAATCCTAGAAAGGATTGGGACAGTTGCATATATGCTTGCATTACCTGCATCCATGACCGTACATAATGTGTTTCATGTTTCGTTACTTAAGAAATATATACCTGATCCTAATCATGTGATTGATTGGAATGTGATTCAGGTGGAACAAGAAGGTGTTCTGCAAGTGCATCCTATGCGCATATTGGACCGAAAAAGAAAACAACTCTGGAATCGATCCATAGGGCTTGTAAAGGTCCAGTGGACCTAGTATGGTCCTGAGGATGCCACACGGGAGCATGAAGATGCTATGCGAGAAGAATACCTACATCTTTTTGAAGATTTTGGAAATCTTGTTGATGTTGTATGAAAGTTGCACTGAGGACAATGCAAAAATAAGGGGAGGGGATTGTAATACCCTAAAGACGTGCCCCAATTGCATTATGAATTGTAATTATGTTTTATAGGCTGGTGAGCCAAGTTTATATAAGATGGTGGGATTATGTGATTATTAGGCCAGAGAGCCTAAGTGTTGAAGGCCTTGCCTGATTTTTGTACATGCAATGATGCACATTATTAATATAAAAACATCTTTGTGTGTGGACCAACCACGATGAATGAGTGATGGGGACTAAGCTTCCACAAAGTCTGGGTAAGGGAGAGGGGGCTGAAAGGTTGGAAGAGGGGCTAAGCTAGAGGGCTTAAGTCCTGGAAGTAATAATTTATTATTATTCCAAAGTAGTGTGAAAGGTATGTTTTGTTTATTCTAAGTCCTGGGAGGGGAAACGCATGTAGCTCCAGGTATGAAAAAGGGAACACATGCAACACCAGGAAGACAAGTGTCAACCTGGGCGCATGCGATTAAAATCTAAAGTGTTAGGTGAGTTTGGGGTTCCTTCTCCATTCTATTGTGAATTGTCTGCATAGTGGGAGTCTGGTTCGTTCTACCAGTGTCTCGATCTGTTGGCTGAATGATGTTACCTCTGGGACTGATCGCTGCATACCTCACGCAGCTCTGAAACCTGAAGCCTCTGTTGTTTTCTTGAGGAGTCGAAACACCCTCTGTCAAAATCGCCGAGTCTGTGTTCGACCTCTGCGTGGATTGTTTGTCAAAGATCCCCGAAGCCAGAGCCGCGAGTCTGTCCTATATTGTTGGTTACAAAAACCGAATGTCCCGTAATTGTTGAGCCTTGTTATGCTATAGCGTCTGTCTATCACTAGTTTTGGGAAGCTCGTGTCTGTGTTTTCCGTGGACTGTTGTGGCCGCGCAGTGCTTGACTACGTGTGGCTTGCTGGGCAGTGTAGGTTTGTGTTGAGCCTCGTGGTTGCCCGATTGTATGGGAAATCGAGTTGAAGGAAACAGGTTGTCTTTCCTATGTGTAACACTCTCTCCGGGTGAGAGAGTGTGCGTAGGAGGTGAGAACTCCTGGAAGGGGGTCCTGTAGCTTCCATATAGCTCAGAGACTTCCGGTCCAGTCTGTTGCTGAAGCCAAGGCAAGGGAGGTTTAGCAGCCGAAGGACTGTCCAGGTGACAGTGAAGGCGTATACTCTTGGGGTGGGATAGGCATGTGGGGAATGAGGGTCTGTGAGCTGTGGGCGTAAGTGGCTCCTCGGAGTGAATCCTTCCTCTATAACTGTGTGTCTTTCCATTGACCTTGCCTAGCCTAGGATTCCCTGCACGATGGAGCTTAGTCCCAGCTCAGGGGTGACCAACTGGTGAGAGTGATGAGTAGCGCGGTCTAAGGCTGGGAGGTTCATGGAAGGTTTGCACGCAGTTGGTGGGATTGCCACAGTTTCAAAGATAAGTATCAGTTGGTGCTTAATAATATGTTTTTTTGCATGCCTATGATGCTTAAATGTTATCATGTATTCTGTTGCGCATATGAATTATTGTTAATGTTCTTGATGATGTATATTAGTACTAATCATGTGCTTACTTCGTGTTGTTTGGTCAAATCTGTTAATTAGATATAATATGCATGTTATATTTTTAAGTATGAGAATGTCCCACATAGTAGCGTTGCCCGGTAAGTGGGTTGATGGCCGAGGGCGTTACAGGTAGACTGACACTATGCTTTCACTTAGCACCTTTTCATCCAGTGTATGATAGAGTAGGAATAGGAGTAGCAGAGTCCTTTTATTTCCTTTCTGCTTGCATAGTTTAGATGTTTGTTTCCTTTTCTGCTTGTGTAGCATATATTTTTGCTTGTCTTGGTTTCTTGAATAAAATCCACCAACTGTTATTAGTTTAGTTTGCAACTCACAATGGCTTTCTTTAGTCTTAGTTTCTTTTTGCATGAAATATTTCTTCTTTTCTCTTGATACCTTTCATTCTGTTGTTTAACCAATCTTGGCTTAACATTGGTTTTTATTCATTTTTCATACAGAAACCATGTATACAATTCTTTGAAAATTTCAACTGGAAGATTCGTTCGCTTTAGAGACATTCACCCTAACATTCACAACTAGACAACTTACGATCCCGAGCTTCTGAAAAAACATCTATTGCAGAATACTTTGCAGTATGAGGAAGATGGAAACCTGGTTGGAGGAATCCTTGATTGAAAATATTTCCAATGGATGGATTGAAGTTCCTTCAATGATTGTGTTGGAGAAATGTTGTTGTTCATAATCCGCAATGGTTGTGCAATCCCTATTAATCAATCTTTCGATAGCTATGTTTCTTGCAAAATATTTTGTACCAATAGATCGATGTGATGGTATCTTGGTTCCATTCTCTTGTTTCTTGAAGAAAAGACCGATGAGCTAAAATCTGGTTACAAACCTTTTCAACATGTATGTCTTTCTATAGATTTAAACACATCATGATGAGCTAATTTCAAGAATATATAAGGTGCATCATCGAGTTGTTCAAAAGAAATTAAAAATCTTATAGCAGATTATGATCCCTGTACCTTAACTCTTTCATAACGATATCTATTGGGTAAAAACATTGAAGTGTTTGTTTCTCTATGAAGAGGGTGTGCTTGACACTCTTGGTACATTTATCCCTTTCCCAGCTTTAAAAGCTATTTTCATTTATTGGGAAAAGAAACAATGTATTTCATCTCTAGCATGTACCTCAAGTAATAGAACATCGAGTTTGAGTTTGCCTTTGACTATTTTGAGTATCTTGGAAATATTGAGGGTTGCAAAGTACACACACACACAAACACTTTTCTTTTGCACCTCAAGCTCTTAAGTTTGAATTTTAAGGTCAAATACTTTGAGTGGTCATCTTGGGCAACAAGACATATATCTACTCCTTGGTCCCGTGAGTTCAAATCGATGAAATTCATCTTTTGATCATCGGACATTGTCCAGTATAAGGGTAATATTTTCTCAAAACATTGTCATTGTAACGAACCAATCTCTAGGAAGCTGGATCTCAGAAGACCTTCACGGTATTTTTCAGATCAAGAGACTTTCTTTAATGAATTTGGCATCATGAATTACAATGTTTTCATGCTTTTCGAAGTTTGAAGGTATATTTTGAAGCTATATTTGACTCATATTTAATCTTCTTGATCTGATTATCCATTTTATTGCTTTACTCTTCAAATAATTTGATGGAATATCTTGACTTGGACTGACATAATAGTTTTCATTGACTTTTTCTTAGTATGGTCTTATTATAGTTTGCTCATAAAGTTCACCGGTTTGCTTGGCTTCATCTTGATATCGCTGAGTGTTTTACATCATGATGTTTCTGTTGTCTTTATAATTGAAATTTTCAACTGTTGAATGGTAGATACATCTGAGCCAAGTCATGAAACTCCCAATGGAGCTCTTTAAGGAACTAGTCCACAATATTTTGGGAAGGCTCATTGAGAATAATCTTTCAAAACTCATCCAAGTACACAAAGCATGAATCATACAATAGAATGCACATTTTCTTGTCCGGGAAAGAAAATTATGACTCAAGAAAAACAAACTCTAATCTCTAAGACACCGATCAACAAATGGTTCTCAGATGGACTACTTCAGGAAAGAACTAGTGGTCATCACAACCATAGTCATTTTCTTCCCTAAAGGGAAATTCCACTCAATAGATGAGTATCCAAGCTAAGTTGACTCCACCTTTCTACCGGGATTTTGGCAACAAAAAAATGACAAGATTCAGGTTTCGACTTGTTGCGTCCCAACACGTATGGTTCCTCATTTATTTGAAGATTCATATTTTGGTTTAGTGTTCCATTCTAGCCTGGATACATGCTTCAATTTTGTTTTATGTTATGAGATCCCTACAAACATGTTTTTCGGGGAGGAAATTATCTTAGTCGACATTTCTTTTAGTTAGTTGTGCTAATTGGTTAAACATTTATGTTTGAAAATGGCTAATAAACCAATCCACATCAGTAGTCACTATTTTTATTGATGTTATTTATTTTTCAACTGTATGTAGATCTCAATGGTGGAATTTTGTGCTCTCTTAAAGAGAAGGACACGACTCGAGAAGGACAAATGGATTTATAAAATCTGACATGATCATGAGACATGTCACCTGAGAAATTTATTCACAAATATTTTTTTGGATTCTATCCTCAATCTTCCACACATGATCTTCTTGAACACTTTCATTTCTAAAATTTTTGGGCCTAAATCAATCTTATGTCTCAAATGGTTTGTCCATTTAGGTACAAGTGCACAATTAGAACTATGGTTAGATGAGCATGTCACGTTGTAGAATGATTTTCATAACTTGGAGATATTTGGAGTATGAGCACATATTTTTGAAAAACCTTGAGATATTTGAAGGCTAGAGAAAGAAATTTGATGGACAACAAACAAAATCTCTTTCAAATCCTTACTTCCTGAAGCACAAGGCTGTAAAGATGAGCTGACAGTATTCAGAAAATCAGATGCGAGATGCAGTTCTGAGCCAATGCTAGCACCGAAGCCCATCCAAATGAAATGATATGATCATAGGATTTCAATAGGTATTAGTCTTTTCAAGAGGCTGCAAAACTACTTGTTGTGTTAGGATGCATGAACATTCTTAAATTTGTTGGAAACACTAACATTCTGATTTCTTTTAATGTATACTCTCTTGTTGACTACATATCTTTAATCATCCTTTTCATTTTTTAGACGTAGCAGGTTTTGGGTTGAGTTCACCTTCTAATTCCGAATATGTCTGCTCTCTTTCACTCCCCATCATCATTCCCCCTTGAAGACTATTCATTCTTTGACTTTTGTTTGTCCTAAATTTCCTGATTATATTTTATGAAATGTAGATAGCTTAGCATTGTCTGTCTCATACAGGAAACACCTTCGCATTGGGAACATGCTTAAAACAACTTGCATCTCTTTCCTAACTCATGGGTTGAACTAGAGGTCTGTGTTGAACATGAATCAAAACTAGTTTGGAATATTGTGGCGACAATCAGACCATGACTTAATATAATGGTTATTCAATGGTTATTCTTGCATGTTGGCTGGTGAGCAGATCCTATGTAATGGTGGAACCATCCACACACTAAGCAGTTTCTCGCGTGAAAGGTGAAGCGTCAAAGTCTAAAGGCTAAAAATAAAAAGGAAAACCTTGTTTATCCTGTTGGAAGATTGGTTGTTGTCATTTATGTCAACCCTAGTCATGGGTTTTGGACCGCAAGATTGATGAAGGTATTTGGACATGAAGGAAAATGCACATGCAGATACAACACCCATGGATGGATAGTATACATCATGTTGTTTCCGGTGAAATGTGTCACATCACGTGGATCCTCATGGTTGAGGAGAAATGAATTTTTGAAGATGACAAAGTGAATTGAAGAAGGAAGTACATGTAGGCCCTGAAGATAATTAAAGAAAAGAATTACAAAATAAGAAAGTGTCAGGTCGGTCGTAATGTTAAAAGAAAGTGACATAAATGGTATAAATAAACATCATTATACATTCATTTGATAAAAGTCGAATTTCATAGGAAATAAGAAGAAAAGAAGGCCGGATTTCAAGGAAGGATGAAGTCTTTTGGTGATGTGTTCTAAGGTATGTTATATTCAGGTCATCTTACCATTTTTGCTATAATTTTTTTTCTAGAACGATTCAGATGGTGAAATCGCTAAGGTATTGAGAAGACATATCAAGGTACCTCTGGTAAAAATTTCAGCTCTTGATTCGCTATAATTATGGAGATACACTCTGTGGAAGATAGGGTTTGTGACCAGTCCTGAAGCCAGTCAATAAACAGGTGTTCCGGGTAAAACAATCATAACTTCTTCATACAAAATCCAAATGAAGTGGGACAACTTCCATTGGAAAGAGTACGGACTGTAGTTTCTTTTGTGCAAGTTTCAGAATCGGATGTTAAATATTGAGCGCGGGGAATGCTGTACAAGTTGGGTCTTCTGAACAGACCAAAATTGAATAAAGTCTACCATTCTTTCTATAACCTCTTTTGGGGAGGATTCAAGGAGTGAAAATTGGAGGAGTTTCAGAGAATACATTGAGTAATATTATCTACAGGATCATAGTACTCCAAGAATTGAAGAATTATATAAATTGAAGAAGTCTCAGGAAGCATTATCAGGTTCTATGTGATGATTTAATGTAAAGTTTTATTATCTCTCATATATTCTTGGGTGGAAGGAAGGGGCAAGGATGGAGAGTTCAATTCTCTCTTGATATTGGAGGATTGTATCTTCCTCTTGGAGGTTTAT
>ML799919.1:136260-151053 GCA_009831015.1 Picea engelmannii | reverse complement strand
ATCTTCCTCTTGGAGGTTTATCCCTCCCTTTACATTTGGAAGCTGTAGCTACCTTTGGAAGTCATTACTTCCCTTGAACAATAACTAGTGATTATTTCTCATATATTGTGCATGGTGTATTGTGGTGTATTGGTGTAACTCTTATACTGTTGTTCATTGCTCATTGGATATAGTTGAATGGTTTAAGTATAAGTTGAAAAAGGTTTTAAATTGTACTTGATACTGATTCACCCCCCTCTCAGTATCAACATATCCAAGTGCAACAAATATACAAAGTGAGTCTCAATAGTTGACACTCATCTCCTATTAGGCTAAAAGGCCATTGATTTCCCCATCTACGAGATGTTAAGCATGTACTAAATAAACTAGGAAGGAATGGGAAAGATATATTGATTAGACTAGGGGACATGCATATATCTCCATTGGGGCTATGGATGCTCACTAGTAGCAAAGCAAATTCTGTGACACCATGGTGACTCCATCAGGGCTATGGATGCTCGCGAGCAATGGAGCAACACCTGAGAGATAATATATATGTAAACGGTGAAAACATTTTATATCCCAAACCTATATCAGCCCCCATGACAAAGATACCAACCTAAATCAACAACATAGTTTAAGGAAATAAATCTCACCATCATTCATCCTCTATTTACAACAAATGACCTCTACTAGATGACATGCAAACATCAACAATGATCCTAGCACAATTGAATCTTTCAGGTGATTGTTGCACATTAATTATGGAATCTTTTATCTTAAAAGTAATTATCTGACCCTCTACATTGTTTCTCATAAATTAGGGAAGACTAGCAGAGATTTCGGGCTCACTCAGTGTGTTGCCATTTGTTGCCAACACAACACCCTCCCAAATTTCTTCTTTTACCTTTTCTCTAAGAGAAAAAATTGCCACCCCCCTACTAAAATTTTCTATTGGAAAACCTCTCAGACTCTCGCATGCAAATGACAAAGACCAGGTCTCTCTTCCCACTCCCCATTCTTTACCATTTTAGTGATTTTAAAGAAGACTCTGGCCCACCAATACATTGTATATTGGTGAGATTCCTCTTTCCTTCAGTGATACACCGTGTATCAATGAGTATCTTCTTTCCCTTGCCGATGCAGGCAATATCGACGAGTTTGTGACCAACTCACCGTCACTGAAAGATCAATGCCACTTAATGATTTTGGGGCATGAGTTTGTGTACCGGGGAGATTCCCATGAACTTCACTGATACACCAGTGAACTTCCGTTGAAATTCTCCCATACACAAAGCTTTATCATTGGCAAAGTTCGCGTGAGCAACAACGGTACACCGGAGATGTTCACACGATTGTCCCCGACACACACAACCTTACATTGACGTACTTCATGTCATATTCACCGATAAATCACGATCCATAAAAGTTCCTACCTTTCTCTCCAATACATGGTGTATCGGCGAGGTTCCCCTCATCTTTGTCGATACAAGGTGTATCGACGAGGTTTCCCTCATCTCCGCTGATACATGGTGTATCAGGGAGATTCATCTCATATTTGCTGATACAAGGTGTTTGTTGGAAAATGTCATCTATTGTCAAGTGGGTTAATTGCAACATATATAAGACTCACCTTGGCTCTGAATTGCATCTTAGAGGAGAATTGGTCCTCCCAGCTCCTATTCAATGTTAAGCGGTCCAAACGTCATTTGGTTGTTTTCACGAGATTATATTTTTGAGCCACTAACAGATGACCTCAACTCGAATGGATGAATTAAGAGCCTATACAACAAAAATAACACATGAACTGACAGAACAAAATTTGAGCAAAGAAGCAACAAGAATGAGACCTGAACTTTCATTAAAAAATGCCTTTGCTCACAATTTTTGGGCATTCATCAAAGTGTATTTCTTGTCCCTGAAGCAAGCCAACTGATTGATTTTCTCATTTATGATTCCAAAGTAACTAACAAAATCGAAATCCAAGACCCAAAAGTGTCAAAATAGTCATCTCCTATTAGGCTAAAAGGCCACTGATTTCCCCATCTACGAGACGTTAAGCATGTACTAAATAAACTAGGAAGGAATGGGAAAGATATATTGATTAGACTAGGGGACATGCATATATCTCTGTCGGGGCTATGGATGCTCACTAGTAGCAGAGCAAATTCTGTGACACCATGGTGACTCCATCAAGGCTATGGATGCTCGCGAGCAGTGGAGCAACACCTGAGAGATAATATATATGTAAATGGTGAAAACATTTTATATCCCAAACCTATATCAGCCCCCATGACAAAGATACCAACCTAAATCAATGACATAGTTTAAGGAAATAAATCTCACCATCATTCATCCTCTATATACAACAGATGACCTCTACTAGACGGCATGCAAGCATCAACAATAATCCTAGCACAATTGAATCTTTCAGGTGATTGTTGCACATTAATTATGGAATCTTTTATCTTAAAAGTAATTATCTGACCGTCTACATTGTTTATCATAAGTTAGGGAAGACTAGTAGAGATTTCGGTCTCACCCAGTGTGTTGCCATTTGTTGTGCCAACACAACACCCTCCCAAATTTCTTCTTTTACCTTTTCTCCAAGAGAAAAAATTGCCCCCCCCCTACTAAAATTTTCTATTGGAAAACCTCTCAGACTCTCTCATGCAAATGGCAAAGACCAAGTCTCTCTTCCCACTCCCCATTCTTTACCATTTTAGTGATTTTAAAGAAGACTCTGGCCCACCAATACATTGTATATCGGTGAGATTCCTCTTTCCTTTAGTGATACACTGTGTATCAACGAGTATCTTCTTTCCCTTGCTGATATAGGCAATATTGACGAGTTTGTGACCAACTCGCCGACACTGAAAGATCAATGCCACTTAACGATTTTGGGGCATGAGTTTGTGTACCGGGGAGATTCCCATGAACTTCACCGATACACCAGTGAACTTCCACTGAAATTATCCCACACACAAAGCTTTATCATTGGCGAAGTTCGCGTGAGCAACAATGGTACATCGAAGATGTTCACACGATTGTCCCCGACACACACAACCTTGCATTGACGTACTTCATGTCATATTCACCGCTAAATCACAATCCATAAAATTTCCTTCCTTTCTCTTCGATACATGGTGTGTCGGTGAGGTTCCCCTCATCTTCGCCGATACAAGGTGTATCGACGAGGTTTCCCTCATCTCCGCTGATACATGATGTATTGGGGAAATTCATCTCATATTTGCCGATACACAGTGTTTTTTGGCAAGTTGGAAAGTGTCATCTATTGTCAAGTGGGTTAATTGCAACATATATAAGACTCACCCTGGCTTTGAATTGCATCTTAGAGGAGAATTGGTCCTCCCAGCTCCTAATCAATGTTAAGCGGTCCAAACGTCAGTTGGTTGTTTTCACGGGATTATATTTTTGAGCCACTAACAGATGACCTCAACTCGAATGGATGAATTAAGAGCCTATACAACACAAATAACACAGGAACTGGCAGAACAAAATTTGAGCAAAGAAGCAACAAGAACGAGACCCGAACTTCATTAAAAAAATGCCTTTTTCTCACAATTTTTGGGCATTCATCAAAGTGTATTTCTTGTCCCTGAAGCATGTCAACTGATTGATTTACTCATTTACGATTCCAAAGTAACTGACAAAATCGAAATCCAAGACCCAGAAGTGTCAAAACGATCACTAGGGAATTCTCTCCCAAGCCAACCTCATCAGTCGCTACGCCGATGGAATGCTTGAATGGCACAATAAGTTATCTCACCAGAAGCATTTCCCCGCACTTTGTGCATTGCAAAAAATGGTATCCAAATCAGACATCATATGAGCCAGTTATGAGCCTTTGAAATCATGTTGTGTAGCGTCGAAATCCCCTTTAACAAGGTAATCGATTAATATCCTTTGTTTCACGTTAATCCAAAATTACCTTGTTTTGAAGTTATTTCAAAAAAGGTGGGAGGAAAATGGTTTAAGTTTAATAAATAGTATTTATATTAAAAATGGGGTTTTAAATAAAAATGAGTTTTAATTTTGAATTAAAAAAAGGGTTTTTAATTTTGATTTAAAAGAGGTTAATTAAAAATAGGTTTTAATTTGGCTTTTGGAGTTTGTGTACATAGAAGTAAAGGACCCCAAGCCCAAAGTTAACACGTGCACGTGGAGCGGAGAGGGGGGAAAACCCACGCATGTTCCCTTACAACTAAAAATTTTAACGAATAGAAAAAAGACCCCCACGGACGTTGTTAAAAACCCTTTTCCAACTTCACTACATACCGATGAAAAATAAAGGATTGATGTCGGTACCATATCGGAGGTGATGAGAGAAACATGGCCGGTACAATACCAGAGGTGATGAGAAGAACTTGATCGGTACACATTCACAACAATGAGAACAACCAAGTTGATACGTATCGAGAACAATGAGAGTGACTAATCCAGTATATACTTGAGGCAGCGACATGATCGGGGCCAGTACATATCGATGACCATGAGGTACATATCGATGACCATGAGGTAAACATGATAGGTCATGGGTAAGGTCGAATGTTTAATAAGCCAAGGTATTGTGCATAGTGTATGGTTTGAATTGCTTGTCGTTTGTGTGAGGTGGAGGAGGGGGGGACAACCCATGACCCCCTCCATTTGTTAACACTTAAACATGAAGATGAAGAGGGAGGGGGCGTGATCACATCCCACCCCCTTTTATATATGTTAAAAATATTTATTACACCAATGTGCATGTACCATGAGGGGGAGAGGGGGGATTACAACCCCCCCACCCTTTTATATATTTTAAAATTTTTACATTATCATTTTAATACATCCCTTAATTTTTTATAAAACCATTGAGCTTTTTCAAACCCATAGATGGACCTTCTCTACGATGAAACCAATGCACAACAACTCAATCCAAGTCCACACAGAACACATTAATGATGTGGAAACATGAACAAAGCTTCGATATCACAACGATCACCTGCAAGTTCATATAACGTGATGTGACTGGAGCTTCTCCAACGCTTTAAAACTTTCCTCAATCATCAACTCGCCAACAAAGGACCAACAAAGGAGATCACCTATTCCTCTTCGATAGACCCAAGCACTAGAGATAATCACTTCATATTCATAGACATACCAGAGCTAATCACTTCATCTTCATCGTTGTACTGAAGCTAATCACCTCATCTTCACCAATGTACCAAAGCTGATCCTTCTTCTAGCTCTGATACATGGACAAAACCCTACTAATCTGCCTTTCATATTTTGGCCATAACTTTACACTCTGCCTCCCATTTTGTGCATTCCTTATACCGTTGGAAAACTATTTCCAAGATATACAACTTCACAATTATATGATTTGAGAGATTACTCACCAATTGTTCACATTTTTTAGGATTAATATCTGACACCTTGTTAATGACCCCAAAGAACACAATACCTCAACCAAGAGTAGAAAAACTAGGAACCAAACTCAGGGAAGCATATATGCACTCTCACTTAATTAACTTTTTGAGTTCTATAGGTTCAAGTGTGTGGTTTTAATAGTTTTTCTCCGATCACTCATCTATTTCATTTTGAATGGTGTTAGGTACCAATGATAAAAGAAGGTCATAGTCAGTAACCCAGATAGGCAACATGAGAGGGAAGCAAACCATGAAGGCACATCTGCCACACATCAAGGAAATCTACCAGTATGCAACAATGCCCTCGCAAATATGATCCACCACCGAAGATGATAAAGCAACAACAACAACAACAACAACAATTGTTGCAGCAGCAAGGGAGCATCGAAAGGGAATTGAACTCGAATGGACGAAGAATAATTCTAAATCCCATGATGGTCAAATAACAAATCTAGCGGGAGAAGTGTTTTCCCATGTCTAGACCAGTCTTCATGGTGGGTGAGGTGCACTATGGCCAGAATCTATGATGGCCCACCAACACTAAAAGACTAATTTGAAATGTAACTACATATTATACATTAAATCATAAACATTTATGTTGTCCTTGTTCTCTCATCATTACGAAGGGGAAAGCGAAAAAAGTTTGTTAATGAAAGGTCATAGGGGGAAGGTGGATGACCAAGAGTCGAGTTGAACTTCAATAAATATGGGGATTGTGCCCGAGTAAAAGAGCTTTTGGCTCTTGGAGCTTTCATGTAATATTACTAAAAATTTTAATGAGGAGAATCATGTTTGGCCAAGCTATTTTCTGGAGATCTTTGATTCTCTTGTTAGACGTATTGTGGACTACTCCTTTGCATTTTTCTCAACCCCCAGGTTGTGTAAGAATGTAATTCACATTGTATTCTAATCTCATGTATGTTTGTTGCATTCTTATTTCAGTTCTTCAGGGAATATTTGTTTGAATCGTGGGCATAAGACTGTAAATAATTATTTAAATGCTAGACTATTATGTGTTTGCAGTTATTTATTCATATTTATGTCTTTGATCTATGTGAACTATTTCTTGGGCTATTGACAAGAGCATGGATGGTTCTATGTTTGCTTGTTGGTTACTTTAGCTTCTTTTGGACACATTCATCTTATATTATCTACATTTCATTCCTTAGCTTAGAAATCATCATTAGTTGACCGAGCCATAACCGATAAACCCCAAACCAGAAATGGCTGTTGGGCCAACATTCAGATGGGTTCCCTATTCCAAACGATGAGAGGTCTAATTAGAAATTCTTATCGGGGGTAACCCCTGTTGTTGACAAAGGGAATTTTTCCCGCATCAACAAGTGCCAAACCCAATTATTATCTCATTCCTCCAAATTTGGGTGAAGGAGCAAAGCTCAAGGGATAGAAGATTAACAAGCATTATAACTTTTATGGATGATGTGATGGAGATATTGAATCACATTGATGGAAAAGTTGGAGGCAACAATGAAGCACCACATCATCCAACTTGTACCTCCTCCTTCTTCTCATTCTTTTTCTATATATCAGGATATTTTTTTTATGCCTATAGTTTCAATGTAGAAGCTTCTTTTGTAGATGATTGGATTTTAGATTTTGGGGATCCATGTCATATGGATAATGAGAATTCCATATTTTATACACTATGATTGTAATACCAAGTTTATTTTCATTGTTGTTAATAGGTCCTTAGGATTCTAAGGATCATGGTTTTGTTTAGATAGATGTTGGTGGTTTTAACAATGTACTTTGTGTTGTCGATCTTGTTACTCCCTCTCACCCAGGGGTAACTAGTGGAGATAATGTCTCATGTCCCATCATGAAGACATAGATCTCGATGATGATGATGATTAACATTCTCTACATGAAGCAACCCAACAACCCCTCAGATGCCTCCCTCCTCATTCAACTCAACTTATCACACCTAATCAACACGGTTCATCGGATGATGGTGGTACAACACATTATAAGGTACACTAGTCATTGTTTCATATAAAGTGTCATATTTAATGCATTAGGCATTTAGGTGAGGATCATGGGATGAAGCCAGATAATGAATCATAAGCTTGGAAGTTATGTATATTTTCTTGTTTCACCTTGGTGGCCATCATTTGTATCCTAGTCCAATGTTGTCACTCCTAGGGAACATGGGTACTACTGAGAGGTGTTGACGATTAAAATCACAACAATGAATTCTGCCTGCAAATGATTGCTAAGCTCTATTATTTATTTATGATAATAATAATTAACTAGTAGGTGGGACCCCCTTGTTGATTAGAGGCGTTGTGGTAGACATGTTACGCTTACATGTTGCTGCTATTATAATGTTGCCTACACAGTCCTATACAGTTGATGATGCAGTCTTGGTTTCATTTGATACGATAACATGGTTGGTTGATGCAATTGTTGTTAAATGTTGTTGACGTTCATTCACAATACATGGCAGTGCTATGGATATGAGAATTATTTGTTTTACAGGTGCTATGTTATGTTATGTTATAACATTGATTAATAATCTATACATGATTTTATGCAAAGGGATAATATGATTATATGGGAGTTCAAAACAAAAGGAAAAATATGGATAAATCCTAAAGCTATGGAAAAAGGTTTACATATAAACCTTGAATGTATATGTGTAATAGTGACAAATGTGAAATGGTGGACCTAGATGCTATACTATGCGTTTTGGTCAAAGTACTATGCAATTGGTTAAAGGTTGATATGGGAAGCACATATGGTAATGTTAAAATACGATTGTTATTGAAGTTATGACATGTTTCGGGTGGAGAACTATACAAAGGATATGGCATTGAATTATAGATTGGATATGGTTTGAATTTAATGGTTGATGATATGTTAATGGGCTGGCTCATATGTGAAATTGAATAGGGCTAGGTGAGGAAGCGACGTGCATTTACTGCACGTCACTCCAAACCACCCTTGAGTCGTCACCCTAGCCATAGTTTCATTTTGCTTTATTGGTTGTGAAAGCTCTGTGATTTCAGGTTTTGGAAGGGGAAAACTCAAACCAACTCGTCATTGAAGTGATTTTTCATAGGTATGTCTCTTTGCTTTCCATCCATGGTGGTCTCTTTGTATTATGAATCAAATGGTGGCTTAGGATTGCATGGGTTCTATGTCTTTCTTGAGTTTTCGATTGGGTATTCAATGTTGTGTTATGGTGTTCTATGTGATTACTGTGGAATGTTGGCATTTTGAAGGAAAGTAATGGGTGTTATTGCTTGTAAAGTCTACGCATTGGTTATTGGTTTAAAAGAAAATGGTGGTCACCTTGGCGATTATTCTGGTTCTCTGTGAAATAATGTCAATAGTGCCACAAGTATTGAGTTTTATTCGCATGGGGTTTTACCACCACTCTGGGTATCAGTTGTTGTCAACCTTTTTTCGTCTCGGTTGATTGTTGTGATTCATTCTCCAGGTTACAATGCAACTATCGATAGTGGTGTGGTTCTTTTTGGCTAAGCCCTGGGCTATTGTTTGTATGGCTTGTTCTTTACTGTCATTATCACTGAAAGCATTCCATAGTCCAATCTTGTTTTGCCCATAATGTAAATGGAGGCTTGTGTATGTATCGAATGGCTATGAATTGTGATTTGACATTCTTTTCACAAGAGTTTTGACACTCGCTCCTCTCATCTCTGTTATAATGGATGACTATTATGTTGTGAAGCCTCACTATCAATTGTTTTTCGAAGGTTATAGACCTCCTGGGTGTTGTATGAGACACTGTCTCTCTTTGTTTTTGAGGATTCTTTATTGTTAAATCAACCATCGTTTCCTCTCTGCAATAAAGTTTTAAGAGGCATCTGTGTGTGCTTGGTTTGTTGAGCTCGAATTGCCCTATTTCTACTCGAGCATTCTCTTTGTGGCTCTATCAAGATAGTGGGGTTATAAGTTGAAAGATTGTGGTGTTTTCAAAGAAGCACGATTCCATTTTCTTCCAAGATTATATTTGTTACCGATGGTTTCTTCTCAGTGGTAAATTCTTTTTGGAGGTAAAAAGATTATGATCTCTTTGTGTTTTCGAATATTAAACACACTTTCATTACCTCTCTGCAATAAATTTCTAAAGAACTCGACTTGGTTCTATTGAGCCCGACTTGCTTCTATTTTTCCTCATGCACGTTCCGGGGTCTGTCAAGATTTTGGTTACTAGTTAAATGACTGTGGTATTTTTTTCAAGAGAACGTGGGCTCTCTGACTTCAAGACCATTTCTGGATCGAGTCTCTGTATTTTCTCTCCGTGATTAATTCGTATGGGTGACATACAACCCAAGAGTTTTCCATTTGGTCGATTGTGGTCTTTCCACTCATCACTGTGTTAAATTATAGCATGATCATGATTCTGTCAAAGATTAAAAGAGACACCTATGTATGGTTTGGTTCTGTTCTCTTCGTACATTATATGGTTATGTATTTTATGGATCATTTGTTTTAAGGGGAAGTATGTACATGTTAATGCACATGGATATCAAGCTCAGGGATACATGTTTTTGGTTAAGTACTGTTGTCAAATTAATATTGGTATTGATGATTATATGGTTGAAGACCTGTGTGTATAATAGGTTCATCGAACATGCTTTTGAGTTTGTCCATATTTAAAAGGGACCCGTGGGTGATTAAATCGGGCCTGATTATTGTTTGATGACAATTGGTTGTTCATTGATTAATCCCGGGTCTATTATTATTTGATTTCCAGGAATGAATATTTGATATAGATAATGGGAATCACTGTGCATATTATTGTTGTTTTCAAAAGAAGAGATCGACATTAGAGCATGCAATACTGTGGTTCAAATGGTTATGTTGTTGGCGTGGAATTGGAAATGATTTGCATAGTCATTATATAGAATGCAGAGATTGGCATAAATCGAAGAATTCTGGGAAATTAAATTGTTTTATTGAAGACAACAAGCAATCTGGATGCAATTGAGGAACAATTAAATGTTTTGGTCTTGGAAGTGGATGCTTTTTGGATTGAATTTGAAACAAAGTTATGATTGTTGGTTGATTTAATTTATTTTATGAACAGTACCCGTATAATTCCCACTCATTTTCTCACTTTTTTCGCTCTTTATAAATCCCCTCACGATCCCAAATTCATTTTGCATGCCCTGTTCACTAAAATAAAATTAAAACTTTGTATGACAGTGATAAAAAAACGACACAAAGATAGATGGCAACTGATATATTTTGGTGTTGTTTGCACACTCAGTTATTTAATGAATTGTCGAGCAACAATCACGTTCTTACTCCCTATCATGATATCACTTTTTCGCTCATTACAATCCCCCCAGATATCCATGAACCCTATTTCACCCCCTTCTCATTTGACAATTATTAAATAAGTTTTATGGATTGGATTGCATGGGTCTTATGTTAATTTCTGAGCCAAACGTTGTTTCATATTAAGAGAATGTCATGTATGGTCTGTTAAGAGATAGTTGCTAATAATTGTTGCATATAGGATGAGATTCTTCAACAGAGGCAATCATGGCCAAAACAATAGGGGTAGAGGTAACTGGAACATAGGTCCTAGAAGGCCCAGATTCTCATACATTTCGATGCTGATCCTCAGGAGTTGAACCAACTTTTTCAAGCTGGGTTTTTCAATTGGAGTGGGAGAGGGATAGTTCAGCCTAGACCAAAGAGTCCTCCCTTCTAGCCCCAAAGTGTTCCTGGTATCCTTTTGCCTCCCCATGTATCTTTGCAACCTGAAGTTCCCAAGAATGATGGATTGCAGGAGATTTTTCACCCAGCAGTCTCCCACCATCGTGGCTGGCCAAACTTGTCATTACCCCCTCCTCCTCCACCTATAAACCCAAATGCTCAAATTTCCCCTGCACACTCACCTATACAATCCTCCCATGTGTTATCACTCCAAGAAACCCTCTGTGGTTGCAGACCAGAGGTGCTTGGTAACTTAAGAAATGAATGTTTTTTGTTTTTTGTGAATGTGGATCAATGGGAAAACTCAATATAGCTTATGGCATTCAAACATGAAAATGATAAACAAATAGACAATGCTCTCAAAGATTGATTAATCAGCAGATAGCTTTAAGGTGGGTGAAGAAAAGATTGTAACTAAACCAGTACAATGTAGGGTCTAAGAGACAATCAAAAGACTTATTATAAGACTATGAGCTAAACAATGGGATAACAACCATTCAAAGCTTGACAACACAGATAATAATGCAGAAGAAAGATGGAAAGTTGACAATCAAAATTGAAAGGAACCTGTGATCTGTATTAACATAAAAAAGTCTGAGTACAATAGCCAATTACTCTATCCAAAATCGAACCCTTGTTTGATATCAAAACAGGCATTTATAGCCTTTACAAATGGTTACACAGATCCTAAAAACATGGATCTGTCATTTAATAAAAACAGTTCTATTATACTTAAACAACTATGAAATTAAAGTCTTCAATAACATAATTGAGTGTTTGAATTGTCTTCATCATACGCAAAATCACCATTTGCTTCCTCCAGCTTTCAACATCTGCAATGTGGTGAAGTAGCACGACACCTATACATGACTGTTCCATTTTCCAATGTTTATGGCTGAATTTTAGGATATGGTTTTGAATGAGTAACCAAAATCCCTCGAATCTCTGATGTTGAACTTCTAGCATCCGATCTTCTAACCCCCTGATACACTGGCATATCTTCGAAACACGTTTGAAATGAACTGTTGCGTTTTCGGCCTCAAAACTAGCTTGCCCAGCTTTCAACAGCGCAACCGTTTGAAATTTTCACGGGTTAGATGTTGAAAACTATTGCTTTCCACAACTAACAGGTAATAAAATATTAGCCTGGCACTGTTGAAAGTCCCGATAGTGCACAAAAAGAACATTCGCCTCCAAAATTGATTTTAAACCAAGATCAATGGGCATCTGACTTCTCACCTTGCATGTTGACGACCACCTGAGCAAGAACCTTCAGGTCTGGGTGAGGTTTTTGTTTCACTTTTTGCTTCAACCCCCTGATCTGCCTTTTAAGGTGTTTGACAAGTAATCTTAAGCTGCTGCAGTTTTTTGTGAGCTTTTCCTTCCTCTTTTTCTCCTTAACGCTCTCTTTGGCCAATCTTTCAAACGCTGCATTTGTCTTTGCAAAGTTATCAGATAATCTTTTATACCTTTCCTTAATCACCCGTTCCAAAACTTCTTGCTGTGCAATCACTTCCTTTAGATGTTTGATCCTTTGAGACTTATTTGACTTAGGGTTTTTGGATGATTCTCCCTGCTCTGTATGATTAAAATTCTCGTAGTTCTGAGCACATTCAGCTGATTGCTCAGAACTCCTGATGGCAGGGCACTGATCTTTCTGCTTAGATTCTGAATCTGAGTAGGGTAAATTAAGGATATTTTCCCCTGAACTTTGCTGTGTAGGGTGTTCTGAATCCTGCTGTATAGTCTGCTCTGTAGTCTGCTCGAAATTCAATTTCCTCTTCAAACTGTGAGGTTTCAATCTAGATACCCTGTCCTCTGAAGGTCCTGACAAGGCCCTTCTTCTTCTTGAGCTGCTCTGAGGAGAGGATTGCTTTCCTGCACCTACCATCTGTTCATTTGCGGTCTGGTTCTGGGTTTCAAAGCCTTCCCAGAACAGGAAGTGCTCCCAACTCCTTCCCTGTTGCTTTAATTCTTGCAGAAGAATCAATTTGATGAGGCCTAGGTGACATAGAGTAGCTTTCATGCTTAAAGGCTGAGCTTTAATTCTCTTGCAGACCTTAGACAAACTGTGATATAAGAAGTAAGGCAAATTGATGGGGGTCTTGCATGTAAAATGATCCATGATTTTAAAGTGATACATCATCAATTTATCGTATCTTCCTTCTAAGGTAATGTATAGTTGGATGCCTTTGAATAAATCTTGCCACTCTTCATCCAGATATGAAACGAGCATACCTTTCGTCCACGCTTTGTGCTTGTACCCATCCTTCAAATAGACCCTGAAATCCAGATTCTTAGGAGCGGTGGTTTTGAACCATCTTTGACCAGTTCTGGGCAATCCTGTAGCTGCGGTAATGACGGCTTCATCCACCTTGATTTCTACAGAGCCGACGCAAGCTTTGTTTCCATCAAATGTCTTGGCGAAGGCTTCGGCAGTGGCCTGGTGAGACCCAAGTTGTAACCTTTCTGCGAATTCCATGCAACCCGCATTTGAAAAATGCTTCTGAACTTCGGGATGTGATTCCAAAAAGGATAAATTATCCAATTCTCGTTTGAACAAGACGCCACTGCGTTTTCTCTCCATTCTGGAGCTCAAACACTTGACATATGTGAACCCTGTAACCGCCTAGCCGAGCCGAGGTTCTGCGCTGTTGAAAGCAGTCCGGGCTTCGGCTCTATTTTGAATTAAATGAAAACTTTGACAGTGTTTTGTAAACGGTTCGTGATGCGAGACCTCTGTTTGATTTGATGGTGTCAGGTCGACGGTACCTCCTCTGTACCTGCATCTCAAAAAACGAACTTGCCATTCCGAATGTGATGATCGTTGAGCGAGGTTTCTGAAACGAATTGGAATTCCAGTCACCTCTGACATGCATGATTTAGTTTCCATGATTGCCCACTCCTACCAGCGCATGCCTTGGATTTGCTCTGACGTGGGGGTGATCACACCATCATTGTTTTTCATGCGTGGATATCGGCACGTGATTCCCGCTTCGAGCAGCAACAACCCGTGGAGAACGCCTCGGCCAAACGCTCGCTTGCCACTTTCACCAGCGCGCGACTCTGCGAAGAAACCCCTGTTAGCTCTTGAAAGTATGCACTTTCAACAGCGCACCGCTTTGTAGAAGACCCTCCTTAGCTGTTGAAAGCGTGTGCCTTCCACAGCGCGCCACCCGAGAAAAGATTTTCAAAACCTTTTGCTATTTGTCACTTTCCACAGCGCGTCAACTGACGAAACGATCTCTTTAGTTGTTGAAAGTGAACACTTTCCACAGTGCACGATGAACCTTTTGAAAACACGTTAGCTGTGGAAAGTAAAAAATTACAATTTTGAAAGAAAAGACTTTATGGGTCAATTATTTTCTGAGACACACCAAAACCAAAAATTTCCTCAGCTGTAAAAACTCAAAAAATGACTTGAAGATACTACCTAAAGCTATGATATCCATCACGAAACTCAACCGAAAGGGCGGTTTCATTTTGGGAGTTAACATTTGGCTCCAACTGGGATGGGCATCTCCCCATGAGGTGACCAAGAACCTAGCTAGACTCAGTAGCCTTATTGCAATCTGAAAAATAGTTGCTAGTACCATTGGGCATGGAGTTATTTGAATGACAAAAGTAAAGAAAACAGAACTGAAAAAGAAATATGTACAAAAAGAACCTG
>ML799919.1:110833-122450 GCA_009831015.1 Picea engelmannii | reverse complement strand
CCATCTTCATCTATGCATTCTCATCAAGGACAATACATATTATATTACATAAATCATCAATCAATCAATCCTTTGACATCAATCAATCACTTGACATCAATCAATCAAACCATTGGCATCAATGACAACATGATCCAACAGAACCATATCATTCAGATGCTTATTTCATAAGTGTTATCTATATTTGATAGTCTATGTAGACTTGTCTGTTTATGAATTGTGTTTCATGATTGATAAAGGATATTGTGTAGAGTCAAGTGGGCAACAGTCTATGGAAAGCTGATATAGATTTTAAAGTTTAGTTTTTACTTCTTGTCAGAGTCCTTTTGTATGGTTTTCATTGGGGATATTTAAATTTGACCTTGGTCCATATCCCATAGGGATTTTTGTAACACAAGGATACTTTTGATTTCTTGGAATGAAATAAAGCGATTTCTATTCTGTCTTATTTGTGTTAATCTGTGACATGGTATTTTTTCTTTTGATCTCCACATTTACTTTCTGCAATCTGTTATATTCAGAAAATTACATAAAAATGTTATATTTTGCAACAATCTTTTATTTAAAAAATCAGCCTAAAACCTTGTAATTAATACTTGTGGATTGGGAAATACATTTTGAGGCTATAAACATAGGGTAATATTCCCGACTATCTTGCCTTAGCCAAACAAGATTAAAAAATGCTTGAGTAAGATAAATTCATATCCTTTCCTCAACAAGAGGCTTTGATATGGGTAACGTATTATTCCCCCCATAGTTGACACTTTCTATTTCGGGGACTCCCACAATGTACTAAAATCCAGTATGACTATTACATGTACACCAAAAAGGCACATGGGTCATCCTCCTATGCGATGAAGGGATAGAATGTCGAGGTTGATACATTTGCTAGAAAAAATGAATAAAAAAAGAAATAATGTTGTAAAAGAAAGAAGAAATGATGGGATAACGAATGACCAAATTCAAAAGACAAAGGTCAGCTTGAGCTCTACCCCCTCATTATGAGGCAATCACCCCGAGTTCTAATGCACTAAATGCATATCAATTAAAAGGAATTAATCCCAATAAAAAAGAAAATAAAGAAAAAAGTTCTTCAAACATGAAAATGGGACTTGCAACTCATAAAATGAATATCAAAAGGCAAGAAAGGGATTTGGAATACACACACTACCAAGGAAATTGTATCTCAAGCAACAAGCGCTTCCTCTATGAAGGTGCCCATGGAAATGGACCAAGCATGATGCCTTGCATGTTAATGACTATGCCACCATGAAGTAACCCTAAAATGTTTTCATTTACTATACTTTGATGGGTCTTCTCGGAAAATATCCTTCTACCTATGTACTGAAACACCTAATAGGGTCTTTTGATGGTCCTCCCATACCTAAAATTTCCAAATTGCATAAATTCTTGAGCTAATGTGAAGTTTGAAAAAGATACCTAATGTGAATTGATTATTTGACTTTTGTTTTAAATGATGGGTTACTTTGTATGATTTAGGGACTCTTGTATCTCATGATTGTTGTCTTACCTAATTCTATGGATTTGTTTGACCATGGTGCACTTGGCATGGTCCTTTGGAGGATGTTTTGATCATGACACCCAATATGTTATGCATATTTCATAGGACATTGCTCCTTTGACATAGAGCGTTGGCTCCTTTGATGACTAGGCATGCCCCGAGGCACCTTTCCACACTTCCTAGGCCTTGGATGTTGAGCATATGGGCTTGGATATTATAGATACAACTTGATGGTCACTTAGAGGGAAATAAGCTCCTCACCTTAAGTAAGACACCCCATATCATATTAGGGTTTGGTTGGATGATGTTACACTCAAAGATTATGTCACACCTTTTTAGAGAGGTCATGGAGCCTTCTTCACCTATGACATCACACCCTAGCTCGTGGATGTTCCATTTATGGAGACAACGTCATGTTATGATGATGGTTGAGCCGACCTAGCATGGAGGGAACCATGTTGGTGATGATTTGGCACTTGATGGTGATGAGACAGGACCATTGGGGTGAGGGACATGACCTTTGATGTTGCTTGCACCTTTTCATTGAGGGATGTGTCCTTTGGAAGCACCTTTTCACATTTGGAGGATGATGTCATCACATTTGGAGGCTTTCACACCACACATGTCACCTTTTGAGGGGATGTTTCATATATTTTCATTGTATCTTTGCATGAGAGGCTATTTGAAGAGTTGGCCTTGACCTATCTCACTTGTATCATGGATAATTTTGTAGTTTTGGGGCTTAGAGGGGTTATAGTGCTAGGTTTTCCTAATATAAAGAGGCTAGCGCTACCTCAAGGCTATATCATAACTCACCACTTGTAGAGAATCACTTATATTGTTGTCTTCTCTTCTTTTCTACTATGGAGTACTTGTGCGCACCTTTTGGAGGATGATCTTGTGGATGATGCTTTCTTTGTTTTGATGGATGATCTATGAAACCATGGTTTCTTCATGCAAAACAACTTGGTTTAGTAAGTGTTCCTTCCAAGTTTAAGTGTTTTTCTTGATATATTTTGGTGAAATTCTCTATTAGATGGTTAATAGTTGCATGTTATCTTGTAGCCTTGACTCATTTTAGAAACCCTAAGGAAGGACTAAGATTGTTTATCCCCTTCCCTTGTTTTGTCCATCTAAATTTTGTTGAATCATTTAGGGCCAAGTTAGAGATTAAGATTGTTTATCCCCCTAACCTTGTCTCTTGCTTGTTTTAATTCTAGGGTTTACGATTATATAAATTATAGGGTTTAATCCAGTTCACTTTATCCTCTTGCTTGACACTCTAGAAGAAATAGGACATATGTTATTGGATAAATCAATGAATGCGGACATAAACTAATCTCCCTAGATCCACCTAGATCTAGAACAAAACAAGATAGGACATGACGCTTTCCCTAAGTTCTTATCATTGAATTTACTACTAAAGAAGGAATATATGGCATACCTTAAGATACTGCTTCCTTATATCTTTGTTGTCCCTGCTTCGCTTCGGTGCTCTTGTGAGATCAAATCTGCAATGACACAAACCAACCAAAGTGAAAGCAACGATTGTAGATTCAATGAAAACCCAAACACATGATCAAGGAATCATGTAATAAAATACTAATGATTTTATGGAAAATAAACATGTCACCGTATCATATTAAGTGAAGGTGGAAGATACAACCAAATTGCATTGATGTCGCAAGTTCCCTTTCGTTGTTCCTTTGTTCCAACACACACATACACTTGCTCCAAATTTGTATGAAGATGGTCCACAAAAGCTTGATGGGAAAATGGATGCCTCAAGCATCAGTTGTAATAGGATCCTTCAGACAATCTTTAGCCTATTCTTTCAACAATTCTTTGCTCAATCTTGCTTAACATTTTCCATGAGAAACCCATCATTATATAGGAGAAGGTGAAGTGGTTACAAGGATGAGGATGATCCCACCAAATCAGAGAAGCCAGTAAGACCACAACCATACGAATGCCACCTCACATTCTAGAAGATTCTCCTTCTAGAAACCTCGTGAAACCTCTTCCTTTCCTCAGCTTCAAACACCGCCGCACCCTTCCTATATAGCAGCATGCAGAAATCCCACGAGCCAGGCATACAACAGCCTGCAGAAATCAAGGATTTCCGCACTGTGTACCACTGTCAGCTTGCGACGTCATTCTAAAAATATGCCTTGTAGGGGAAGAACTTAATCATTTTTCTCATGTAAAATATTGTTTTGAGAGCCTGAACACATGCCTGTAGAGTCATCATCAGAGTGACCAAAATAATGTGTAACAACAGAACCTAGGGTTGATGATGGTATAAACCTTAGGGTTTCCTTCCTAGAATTTCATTCCTAGGCCTATGATGGTATATCCCTAGGGTTTTATTTTCACATCTTCTTATGCCCCTATCCTCTATTAAGTATTGTTGCATAGACTCCATTTTCCCAAGGAGAGAGACTAAAAATGACACTAGTCTCTCTCACTTACAAGTGATACAAAACCCTAGATTAACACACTCTCTCTCCCAACAATTTTTGTGATAGCTTTACGATCTTGGATTTGAATCCTCATGATCTAATTATTTGCATTAAATGCTTGGAATAATCTCTAACATAGTCATTCATGCAATATTTTCATTTTCATCCATTAGAGTTTGCTAACTTGCATCTACTTAATATAGTTTCATGTTATTTTTCTCATGCAATTAATGGTTAATAGTTTATAAGTCTTCTTCTTGGTATTGGGAATATTTTCCATGATCTTATTATTGATTTTAGAGCTGATTATTTACTGCTATTATAAACTTGTCACATGCTCAAGTATCTAGTCTTTATTGCAAGTTTATTTACAACCTTATTTTTTTCTTTTGATAGCTAGTGTTTCAAGGCATTTAATTTACTTTCTTATCTTAACAAACATCATTGATTGTATTAGTAACATCCCCCTCTACACACTCATGATCAAATTGCTTTGTATAATTCATCTCGACCTTGACCTAGCTAATAAAGGAGCCAAGATAAGGGGTATTAGACTTGCCTTAGCTAGCAAGTCCTTTGAAGTTGATAGGGAAGCCTCTGTTGTGTTGGATCTCTTTCATTAAAACAAGGGAAACATTTGCCTAGGTGACAATGGAAATTACTTCCACATGTTACACTAGTTTAACATCTTCTGAAGGCTTTGCACAAGTGCTGGATTGGGTGATAACATATCTCTCATGCAATATTCTATCCATTTGTTAGATAACACATTTTGATGTTGGAAAAACTATAGAGTTTTCACCACATAGTACTATTGGAAGATTGGTTGTTGTCATTGATGTCAACCCTAGTCATTGGTTTTGGACCACAAGATTGATGAAGGTATTTGGACATGAAGGACAATGCACATGCAGACACAACACCCATGGATGGATAGTATACATCATGTTGTTTCTAGTGGTAGGTGGCACACCACATGGATCCTCATGGTTGAGGAGAAATAAGTTTTTGAAGAAGACAAAGTGAATTGAAGAAGGAAGTACAGGTCGGCCCTGAAGATAATTAAAGAAAATAATTACAAAATAAGAAAGTGTTAGGTCAGCCCTAATTTTAAAAAGAAGTGACATATAGGGTATAAATACATATCATTATACATTCATTTATACACAAAAGTTGATTTTTAGAGGAAATCTGAAGTAAATAAGGCCGGATTTCAAGGGAGGATGGAGTCTTTTGGTGATGTGTTCTAAGGTATGTTATTTACAGGTCATCTTGCCATTTTCGCTATAACTTTTTTCTAGAAAGATTCAGATGATGAAATTGATATGGTATTGAGAAGACATATCTAGGTACATGTGGTAAAAATTTTAGCTCTTTATTCGCTATAATTTTGGATATACACTTTGTGGAAGATAGGGTTTTTGACTAGTCCCGAAGCTAGTCATAAACATGTGTTTCGGGTAAAACAATCATAACTTGTTCATAGAGAATCCAAATGAAGTGAGAAAAATTTCATTGGAAAAAGTATGGGCTTTAGTTTCTTGTGTGCAAGTTTCAGAATCTTATGTTAAATATTGAGTGTGGGGCATTCTGTACAAGTTCTCTCTCCCGAATAAATCATAATTGAATAAGGTCTACCATTCTCTCTATAACTTCTTTTTGGGGAGGATTCAAGGAGTGAAACTTGGAGGAGTTTCAGAGAATACATTGAGTAATATTATCTACAGGATTAGAGTATTCCAAGAATTGAATAATTGCATAAGTTGAAGAAGTCTCAGGAAGTATTATCAGGTTCTATGTGATGGTTGGTTGATGGTGATGATTTAATGTAAAGTTTTGTTATCTCTGATATATTCTTGGGTGGAAGGAAGGGGAAAGGATGGAGAGGTCAACCATCTCTTGATATTGGAGGATTATATCTTCCTCTTGGAGGTTTATCCCTCCGTTTATATTTGGAAGCTGTAGCTACCTTTGAAAGTCATTACTTCCCTTGAACAATAACTATTGATTATTTCTCATATATTGTGCATGGTGTATTTTGGTGTATTGGTGTAACTCTTATACTATTGTTCATTTCTTATTGGATATAATTGAATGGTTTAAGTATAAGTTGAAAAAGTTTTTAAATTGTACTTGATACTGATTCACCCCCCTCTCAGTATCAACAATTGGTATTAGAGCAGGTTGCCTTCAGAACAGTTTAACCACTGGAAGGAAAATACTGAGCAGCGATTGATGACCATGAGAACATTTCAAATGGGATTCAAAGATTTAATGGAAGAAATAATGCATACTAGAGTGATAGAGTGAAAAATTACCTAACAAATTTGGGAGTAGACATTTGGTACTCAGTTGTAAATGGCTATGTAATCCAAATAATGCTCCAACCGATCCAAATGAGAAGAAGCTTATGAGTTGTAATTCAAAATCCATACATGTTATTCTAGGAGAATTGGCACCAACCATTGCTAGAAGGAATGGGCTGCAACACTACTAAAGAGGTATGGGATAAACTCAAGAGTATCTATGAAGGTGATCCAAAAGTTAAGCAGGCCAAGCTTGAACGACATAGAGCAGAATTTGAAAATTTGAAGATGAATGAAAATGAAGATATTGCAACCTATTTTATTAGAGTCGATGAAATTGTTAATGTTATTAGAGGATTAGGTGAAGAGCTCGATGAATCCTTGGTTGTACAAAAAGTGTTTAGATCACTTCTCTTGAAGTATGATGCTAAGGTCTCTACCATTGAAGAAACTAGGGACTTGACCAAAATGACAATGGATGAATTACATGGGTCTCTTATAGCATATGAAGTGAGAACAGGTACAAAAAGTGACCAACCAAACAATGAAGCAACCTTTAAAGCCATAAAGAAGACACAATACAAGGATAACGACCTTGATGAAGAAATGATTTTTTATTATAAGAAGGTTCCAGAAGGGAAGTGGAAGATACAAAGGTAAGTCTCCTCTAAAATGCTTTAACTGTGGTAGAATAGGACATATTGTTGAAAACTGCTACTATAAAAAGAGAAGTCTCAACAATAAAAAGAGCTTCTACTCCAAGGATGATGACATCTCCTCAGATGAGGGTGATGAAGAAGATAATGATGGAGGAGAAGTCCTCTTCATAACCCAAGAAACCTAGGATGATGATCACAAGAATTCTAAAGAATAATAAATCATTTCTGAAGAAGATTCATATGAAGAAATCAACCTTGATTCCTTTTGGGGATACAAAGACAATGCAGAGAGTGAACAAGAAGATGAGAATCTTTAAAAGTTGAAGGATGTTGAAACTGAAAATAACAAGCTTAGAAACACAAACATAATACTAAAAGGTGAATTGAGTAGTTGTGAAAAAGAGAATTACAAGCTTGAAAAGACCATTGATAGCTTGAAGGAACAATTAGAAGATTATGAGAAATTGAAAGAAGAATTGGATCTCACAAAAGGGGAGCTACTATTGACAATATAAAAGTTGAAGAAGTTCGAAAAAAGGACTGAAAAATTAGATGAGATCCTTAGCAGTCAAAGATCTCCAAACAACAAGACAAGACTAGGATACAATGGCAGTTTGAAGAAAACAAAACAAGAGAAGGAAGATAAAAATGATGAAACCAACACTCGAGAACAAGTTGAACAACAAGATAGAAGACTAGAATTTAGAAGGAATAAGACATCAAGAAGATCCTCTCCCATCACGTATGAAATAAATCATTATGAAGGAAAATACAGAAGAATAGATCGTGAACCCAGATGGACCACACCACAAAGAAGATCACTTACTCGCAGGTATCAAAATTTCTTTCTTGGACATTGTTATACTTGTGGAAATTTTGGACACAAGGCAATCAATTGTAGAATCAATGAAATGAATAACTATGCAAGCTACATGAATGGTGAAAATAGTAGATGTGGAAATCTTTGTAGACTTGTCAACATAAATTATAATCCATTTGACCCATTAATGGATCAAAATATTGTATGTTACAAGTGCAATAATCTTGGTCACAAAGCATGCAATTGCAGAGAGATGAGGGAAGATAATCATATGCCAAATGTTTGTATACCAACTGCAACATGGAAAAGGAAAGAAATTCCACACAATGAAAACTGTCGAATAGCATTGGTCGCTAAAGAACACAAAGAAGAAGATGAATGGTTCATAGACAGTGGGTGCTCATCTCATATGACCAGAGATCAAAGAAAATTTGTCATCTTGAAGAAAAAGGGTGGAAATGTTGCATTTGGAGATGACTCATCTACCAAAATAGTTGGAAAAGGAACTGTAAATCTTGGAAGTGAAAATGTAAAAGCAAGAAAAGTTCTATTGGTTGAATATATAAAGCATAATCTCCTCAGTGTCAACAAAATATGTGATCAAGGATACACTCTTACATTTGACTCCTGAAAATGTAAAATCAGAGAAAATAACTCAGGAAGATTGGTTGCAACTGCAACAAGAAGACCGAACAACATATACATCCTAGACATGAATATGAGAGAGAAGACAAAAGCCACAGAAAATGATTCCAAGGAAGAAAAAGTCCCAAAGAACGAAAATAAGGATGAAGTATTATTGAGTGCCACATGTTTAGGGGGAGCATCCCTAAAGAAGAGAGTTACCTTTTTCCATTAAACTCAGGGGGAGCATCCCTACCCTTTGCCATTGATGTCAAAGGGGGAGAGAAATTGGAATCATGATGATAGGGGGAGCGTGAGTGTTGCCATCAATGACAAAGGGGGATATTGTTGGAAGATTGGTTGTTGTCATTGATGTCAACCTTAGTCATTGGTTTTGGACCGCAAGATTGATGAAGGTATTTGGACATTAAGGACAATGCACATGAAGACACAACACCCATGGATGGATAGTATACATCATGTTGTTTCCGGTGGTAGGTGGCATGCCATGTGGATCCTCATGGTTGAGGATAAATGAATTTTTGAAGATGAGAAAGTGAATTGAATAAGGAAGTATAGGTCGGCCCTGAAGATAATTAAAGAAAAGAATTACAAAATAAGAAAGTGTCAGGTCGGCCATAATTTTAAAAAGAGGTGACATATAGGGTATAAATCATATCATTATACATTCATTTTATACACAAAATTTGAATTTCAGAGGAAATCTGAAGTAAAGAAGGCCGGATTTCAAGGGAGGATGAAGTCTTTTGGTGATGTGTTCTAAGGTATGTTATTTATAGGTCATCTTACCATTTTCGCTATAACTTTTTTCTAGAACGATTCAGATGGTGAAATTGATATGGTATTGAGAAGACATATGTAGGTACATGTGGTCAAAAAATTATCTCTTTATTCGCTATACTTTTGAAGACACACTCTGTTTAAAATAGGGTTTTTGACTAGTCCTGAAGCTATTCATAAACAAGTGTTCTGGGTAAAACAATCATAACTTATTCATAGATAATCCAAATGAAGTGAGACCAATTTCATTGGAAATATTACGAGCTTTAGTTTCTTTTATGTGAGTTTCAGAATCTGCTGTTAAATATTGAGCGTGGGGCATTCTGTACAAGTTCACTCTCTTGAATAAACTAGAATTGAATAAGGTCTACCATTCTCTCTATAACTTCTTTTTGGGGAGGATTCAAGGAGTGAAACTTGGAGGAGTTTCAGAGAATACATTGAGTAATATTATCTACAGGATCAGATTATTCCAGGAATTGAGGAATTGCAGAAGTTGAAGAAGTCTCAAGAAGCATTATCGGGTTCTATGTGATGGTTGGTTGATGGTGATGATTTAATGTGAAGTTTTATTATCTCTCATATATTCTTGGGTGGAAGGAAGGGGGAAGGATGGAGAGGCCAAACCTCTCTTTATATTGGAGGATTGTATATTCCTCTTGGAGGTTTATCCCTCCCTTTATATTTGGAAGCTGTAGCTACCTTTGGAAGTTATTACTTCCCTTGAACAATAACTATTGATTATTTCTCATATATTGTGCATGGTGTAACTCTTATACTATTGTTCATTGCTCATTATATATAATTGAATGGTTTAAGTATAAGTTGATTTTTTTTTTTAAATTGTACTTGATACTGATTCACCCCACTCTCAGTATCAACAAGTACTATAATCAAATATTTGCATGATCCTTAACATGTAATAGCTTTAGGAAGAGTCGACATTTTCTCTAGACTACATAAGCTTGACAAATTTGGGTAATAATCACTTTCTTCTGTTTTTTCCACTCAAGTTTGGCATAAGTGATTTGGACACTTAATTACCACTCACTACAAAAGTTATGCAAGCAAGAAATGGTGCATAATTTTCCTCTAGTTTGCTACGAGGATGATGCTTGTTTGATTGTGTTCTAAAAAAACAACATTAGGATAGTTTTGACAAATTTGCATGCATCAACACTTTTGGAGTTGGTTCAAAGTGACCTCTATGGCCCTTTTCCTTTTCTAGTCATTGATACATTGATGTTTTTTCTAGGCACACCTAGGTTTATTTTCTTACTCGCAAAACTAAAGTTTTTACTAAGTTTTTGGCCTCATAGGCCCTAGTTTAAAAATAATATAGTCATCACATGCAAAGACTTAGATAAAAAATTGAGGCTAATATGTTAACAGTAAGTTTGTTACATTTTGTACCGGAACACACATTGTCCCTTGTACACTACACTAGAATGGTGTGGTCAAGAGAGATCATCCAACCTTAAAGGAAATGGATAACTACATGATTCAATCTAGTAATCCGCCCCCTAAGTTTTGGGTCAAACTCATTAATTGTGCCAACTACATACTAAACCACACTCCCATTGAGGTTGTGCATATTGTAATATTAGAAGAAGCATGGACTAAAAACAAGCCATATGCTAGCAACTTTCATTTGTTTGTCTATGATGCTTAGCTTCACATTCTTGATCAAAAGAATAAAACTTTATAGCCCAAGAGTAAAAATGTAGTATTGTTAGTTATTTAGAGGGTGTAAAATGTAATCGCCTTTATATACATGCGATACTCACTAGAGATGTTTAATTTAATATTGTTTTTTAGCTTGTGAACCTAGTTTGATGTTTGTGCCATCTTTGGCCCGCGAAATGATTTGTTCATTTACTCATTTGCCAACTTCTTCTTCTTCTTATTCCAGTATTATTTCGTTTTTATGGATGATAATTCTTCTTTCGACAAAGACAATGAGGAGGAAATTCCTACTCTGTCTGCTCCTCTTGATCCTAAAGCTTGACCATTTCCAAGATGGGTTCAATAAACTTGGGAAGTTTCCAATTCATTAGTTGGTGATCTTGTTGTTCCCTAAACACCTTATTCACAAGTATGGCATGCTGATTCAACTCTCATGACTTGAGACCCATAGAATCAAGATGGAGAAACCTTTCATGAAGCGTCTATCTTGCCAAAATGGTATGAAGATACACATGAGAATATTGATCCTTGTTCCTAAGGATACCTAGGATTTAGTGCCTCTCCCCCAAGAGAGGAAAGTTATGAAATGTTATAGAATTAAATATGTAGCAGATGGAAATGTGGACAAATATAAGGCTCGGTTAGTAACCAAGAATTTCTCTCACATCAAATGCCTTGACTATTCTGAAACCTTTGTTCTAGTTGCCAAGATGTCACAAGTGAGATTTGAACCTGGG
>ML799919.1:47776-110643 GCA_009831015.1 Picea engelmannii | reverse complement strand
ACACATGTTTCACCAAAGGGGGTTGGATCCATTGGTGAGGAGTTTTTCATTAGTGGGCATGTTCAATTCCCATGAGTGCTTTTCCTGGAGCCATGGAGTCACCTCAAGGTAGTGGTTGAAATTGTGGTTGCACACACATAGATTATATTAAATGATCTCATGACCCATGCACATATAAGTGGATCAAAGCCCATGCCCATGTCCTTCAAATTTGAATATCTTAGTGGGTTACTTGAATTAGTTCAAACAAACTATTTTAAGGTAGAGTTTGCCATAAGGTCTTTGGTTCTAGTCTGATTTTCATTTAGGAACTATTCGAAGATAAATGCATTTTAGATGTCCATGAAATAGAAAAGATGTAATTTTAATAAAGTAGATATTAATTACCAGTGCACCCATGAATCAAGAAGAAAGTGGAACAAGGAATTCAAATTCAAATAGAAGTGTGGGAAAAGAAAAGTGGGTTGGGAGATATTAAAGAGGGTTGATAATTAACAAGAGTAATAACTAAATGTGCACCCACTCAAACAGAAAAAGAGGAGATCAAGTGGACAACTAGGAGTAAAAATAGGAAATAAATATTGAATGGAATAGAAATGAGTTGAACGGATTCATTCCCATGTTTGTAAACCATTGATATATAAAAATGTTTATTGTAGAATTGACATAGCATAGTGGTTAGTCGTTAATATTTTTTTATAGTTTTTATTATGTTTAATTTTAAGGTCAGAGTTAAGTTAGACATCAAATTGATGTATGAGACCCTTTGTTTGTGGGACAAGGGATCCCCTCCATGTAGGGATTTCACTGCTAAAGTCCACGAAGATGTACATATCCTACTTCCTCTAGATTTGAACTACTCCAAGGAGGAAACTCATGTTCTTAACCATTAGATCCACTCAAGTTGTATATGATTTCATATAAACAACATCAAAACTCACTATGTTTGATGACCAAAGATATTTAATCGATAGCAAGCTCGGTGCAGAGGACTTGGCTCAGCATAAGGGGCTTTCGTGTGGAATTGATGGACTTGTTTCATAGTTAGTAACCGATCCGAGTTTAGACTTAAGAAAAGTAAGATAATAGTATAGTTTTCTATGATAAGTTAAAAAATAAATGAGTATGTTGTAAGTGAACTCTTTCCCACAACAACTTCTAATTAATCTAAATCCATAGTGTGATAATTAAAAGAGACCACATCAAGCAGACTCTATATACAATTGGATCGTGTAATGTGTTGTGTGGTTGAGACCACTAGTTTGTTGAATTGATTCACTACTTTCTTGAGGTAATGCCTCTATGCATATATTCTTGAAATAATCTGATTATTGACCATGTGCTAAGTAGAAACACGTAGCTTCCTTGACAATAAGAAATCAAATACTTAAATAGTCACAATATGAGAATTTATGAATATTTGTGTATTGGTATAATATGAGTAAATCGTCACAGTACGAGAATATATGAGTATTTGTGTATTGGTATAATATGAGAATTTACGAGTATTTGTGTGTTGGTATAATAGAGGGGTAGTATAAGTATTATATAATTAATACAAAAGTTGGTAGGATTATTATTAAATTAATATCAAAGCGGACTACCTTTTTTTTAAACTGAGAAAGAAAAAAACTTTAGATTAAAAAAACAATATACATATGATTGTCTTTAAAAAAAAATTGCTCATCATACTGAATAGAAAAAAAAATATTGTTCTTCATTTAAAGGTCCATCCTTGCCTGCTCTTATACTTTCATTTGATACCAAAAAATGATTCTTACTTCTTGTTCTTACTATGCTTGTAAATAGACCATATTAATACTACACAACTTGAGGAGCCTTGTATCATTACAATTTTTTTTTTAAGATTTAAAGAGTGTTAGGACCCAGAAATGTCCCTTTTTTACTATATCTTTTACCCTTTCAAACTTATCATTCCTATGCTAAATGCCTATTTTAATACTGCCAGGACCCTTTTTCCTAAGGTATGAGTCATTAATGATTCTTTGATATTCTTATTCATTTAACACATTTGATTGGTAGTATTTCTCATATTTTACCCATAAATGTGTCACTAATGATCAAAATGTGTAGAACAACCAAAACTTAAAGAAAGATCGGTGTTGTTACACCAATTGTTACAGCTGTGTGCCAGTCTTACATGCTATTACACGACTACGACAACTGCACACCTTTCCTGAAAGTTGTCACACTTTCCGCAACAGATGCCCACTTATCCTGGAAGCTATTACACCGACTGCAACATATGCACACCAATCCTAAAAGCTGTTACACTTGTTGCAACAGATGGCTACTGATCCTGAAAGCTGAATCCTGGAGAATAATCCTCTGTTGTTACACATTTTGGCTCACGCTGATTCTTTGTCTAGATTTGATGAATATGACTGATCTCTTGTATCTTATGAACAGCTTGAGAATCTAGGATTCTCAAGGCTGTTCTGAGTCCATTTTGAACTAAATGATTCTGTCTTTAAATAATAGAGCTTTTGTAATCATTAACAACATAGATTAGCTGTGGAATTGTGAAGTAAAGAGAAGCAACTTGTAATTGAACAATTTTGGCGATTTTAATAAAGAAGGTGACTTGATTTTTTCCAACCTACCGTGATCCCTTTGAGTGGATTCAGTGAGAAGGAAAGGGCCCACCTTCCTCACAGACTCCCCTCTGTTTTTTTGTTTTAGATTAGCTATTGTGATTTATGTGAATAACCTGTTAGCATTCTTAGATCATAATTGTTGTTACAATACAATTCCTTTCTGTCAAATGTGCATCAGTGTGTCTCATGAGAATCAAAAGTCAAGTGTTGTATACTGATGGAGAATTGTCTTTCTGTACTAGATAAAACTTTGCTTTCAACAATAAGTAATTAGAAGTGTGAATTTACTCCCTGCAACTAAAGTAGTTTTCCTTTTTGCAATTAGCACATAATTCCTTTTTGCAAGGATAAAATAGAAAATTAGAATAAGATAGATAATCCAGGATTCTTATACACTCATCAATCTAGATTTCAATTAAGCAAGCGTGATTTCAATCCCGCAATAGTAGATTAGAACTCCACCTGTGTCAACAACTTGTGCTAGTGTTTAGTTTTTGAAAACTCCGTTTTCTTCCAATACTGCAACTTGATCAATGTTTGCTTTCATCAATCTAGCATAGACTCTGCACAATTATCTTGCAAATAACAAAACTTCCCTGGGTTTGACAATTTATATTGAACACCTTAATTATCTATTTATGTAGACAATTAAAGTGCCCAACATTTTGGCGCCGTTGCCGGGGAAGATAATTATAGATTTTTGTAAGCACATTAGTTTTATTTTCTTAGGAATGAATAAGTCTGCATGAATCGAGGAACAAGAGGATTTATTCCCAAAAATACTAACCCTACAGGTACCATAGGATGTGGAGGAAGGAACCCTGCACTGGGAAGACCAACCTTTGTTGATGAGATAATAGCCAGAGCAGATTCTTCTTCAGGATCTATCTTCCGCCCTTCAAATCATCCAAGGAGACAAATTCCTCAGTCATCAGAACTGCCCTAGCTCGAAACATTGCTTTCATCAAGGGATGAAGCTGAAAGTTTGTCACCAACAAATCAACAAGCAACGCTAGAGAATATTGAAGATTGAGGAAGTATAGCTTGGCCAAGAGAAAGACCAGAAGAAGTTGTTTATCAGATTAAGAAAGAGATAGTCACTAAGGAGGAGTGGGACGCTTACCATATTGAGTGGAAAGAGAGAGCAGCCATGGAAAATCAAGGGGATAATGAAGAGGAGTTCAACCGAGAGGAGCCACAGAACAATGAAGATTAGGTAAATGATGAAAATACTATCTCTACCCTGGTTTTTCCTATTACTAATATTCCTACAAGGGGGATAGCTACTATGAAGAACATACCTCTTTCAACCCTACCAAATTTCCATGGATTGTCTACTGAAGATCTAGATGAGTTTCTGTTTGAATTTGATGTTCTCTGTAGAAGCTATGACTACACTACTACTGCGCAAAAACTTAAACTATTTCCAACCACATTGAAGGGAAATGCGTTAAGATGGTTCATGAGCCTTGGAGGAGAGAATATCTCAACATGGGTACATATGAGGCAGCTTTTCCTGAACAAGTACCAAGACTACTGTCGAACAAGGGAGCGAAGGGAGGAACTGTTCAAGATGTCTTAGAAAGAGGATGAGACCCTTGAAGATTTTGTAGAGCAACTCCAGTACAATCTACAAAGGTCTGGACATCCAGATGTGAGTAAGGACATTCTAAAAACTATTTTGCTAAAAGGGGTTAGAGATGATTGTTTAGACATGCTGAATATGCTTGGCAAGGGAGATATATCTAAGGAATCCTATGAAGACATTGTAAATATTTGCAAGAGATGTTCTCGAGGAACTACAAGGAATAAGTTAGTTACCAAGGATACCACTTTTTCAAGGGTACAAAAATCAGCCAATGGAGGAGGAACAAGAGAAGAAATAGGTAATCTATTAGAAGATTTCAAAACAAAATGGATTAACTCTTTTGCTTCACAAATTGAAACTCTGCAGATTAAACAAAAACAAGCAGAAGCAAAAAAGGCATTGTCCATTTTCTATCCAAAGTGTAGAGACAAACATCCAAAAAGGGAATGCCCACTGAAAAATGTTCAGGTATGTCTTATTTGTGAATTGGATCATCCTATTGATAAATGTCCCTCTTTACCAGGTGTAAAAGCATCAATGAAGGCGACTAATGAAGAAGCAGAGGTTGCCTATCTAATTACACAAAGAAGTCAATGGCAACCAAGAGGCCAAGGTATGAACTCTCAATTCTATCCTACAACACTTAATTATTGGAACAATCAGCTACCTTATGGCTAGATGAATGCTCCCCTCCAAATCCAATTCTCCCTCCTTATCAGGATTCCAATGCATGGTTACCTATGCCCCAACAACAGAGTCACCATGGGCAATGGAAGCCATATTGGAGAGGCCCTCAACAACAACTTAGCTATCAAAACCATCAATCGAACCTCTATCAACAACAGTTCCAACCCCAGTATCAACAACAACAATTGTAGTTACCTCCCAATGCCCCATAGAACAATCCTCCCTTATGACCTCAAATGCCTGTGCAACCTAACCCAAACCCAAATAATAAGGCCGTTCAGAATATTGATATATATAATGTGCCAGCTATGTCTATTACTCCTATGCCTTGTGATGAGATAAAATTAAGATAAGGGAGAATAGTCGAGCCCATAATCGAAGATGCTCCATCTTCAGAATCAGACAAGGAATCATGAGAAAAACCATCTGCCGATACAAAATAAATTGACTAACCTATTAAAGAATCAATAGAACCCCCATTCCCTGAAAGATTGGAAATTACCAAAACTATGGAATTACCATACTTTAATCTCTTAGGAGAATTGCAAAACCTACATGTTAACATTCCACTATTGCAAGCGATTATAGATGTCCCTATTTATGCCAATACTGTGAGATATCTCTGTATCAGAAGACCTGGAAGGAAACCTAGGGACCCTCTCATAGTGCATGTAGTGGGGGACTTGTCTGAACTAATGTTAGGCAAAACCCCACCCATTAAATATGGTGACCCAGGAAATCCTACAGTCATTGTCAAAATTGGCCAAACACCTATTCCCCATGTGTTAGTTGACTTAGGGGAAACAATTAATATTACGCCAATAGAAACTACACAATTACTGCAACTCAGAATGCAAGTCCAACCTACTCCTACTATTTTAGAATTAGCTGATCGTTCCACCATCAAACCAGAAGGAGTAATCGATGATTTAGTCATTTCAGTTGATTCATGGGAGTATCTTGCTGATTTCGTCATTTTGCAACCCAAAACCCGTCTAGGGGGGCACCCTCTAATCCTAGGAAGACCATGGTTAGCTATAGTTGATGCCTTCATTGGTTGTAGATCTGGTTCCATGACCATCTCTTATGGTTATGACACGAAAAAACTTACCCTGTATTATCATGCTACACCTAGTATGGAACCTGAAAATTCTTTATGGATGGACATTGAGGATGAAAGTGCTATGCCTGTGTTAACCATAGGAAAAACATTGAGTTTCAAAGATGAGACAAAAGATGAGTTAATCATCTATTTTATCTGTGACCCCTCTATCATTACACAAAACACGCACCACCGATTGACTGCAATCTTTGACCCTATTTCCCAGGAAGAGATGAGCCCAGAAATGTTCTCTGAAACTGCTATAAATCAAATCGATTCAGCTATAACAACAAACGATGTAACAAAAAATGTTGAATCAACAACAACCGAATTATTTCCCAAAGTCAGTTCTAAGAGCATCACTGTAGAAATCGAACTTGGAAAAACCCTGAACATCAATCCCGATTTATCTATTGCTAAAACTCAATGCTTGATGAAATTACTAATTGAACATAAGGAGGCATTTGCCTGGGATTATATGGATATGAAAGGAATTTATTCTGAATTATGCACCCACCATATATACATGAAGGAAGAATGCCGACCCATTTTCCAACCCCAAAGGAGGATGAACCCTAATCTTAAAGAAATAGTTAAAAAGGAAATTCAGAAACTTCTCAATGCTGGATTCGTCTATCCTATATCAGACAACGAGTGGGTTTCACCGTTGGCTATTGTATCTAAAAAGAATGGTAAGTAGAGAGTGTGTGTGTGGACTATAGAGCCCTGAATAAGGCCACACAAAAGGATCATTTCCCTCTGTCATTTATTGATCAGGTTTTAGACAACCTAGCTGGGAAAAAGTTTTTCTCTTTCCTAGATAGATTCAGTGGGTATAACCAGATAAAAATTGCTCCATAGGACCAAGATAAAACCACCTTTACTAGCCCTTGGGGTACATTTGCCTACAAGGTTCTCCCATTTGGCTTGTGTAATGCGCCAACCACTTTCCAGAGAGCTGTAATTGGTATTTTTTTTGATATGGTGAATGACTGTATGGAGATATTCATGGACGATTTTACACCTTATGGTATTGATTTTGATCAAGCTTTGACTAATCTGGAAAAAGTGCTCAAAAGATGTATACAGTCTCATCTTTCTTTAAGCACAGAAGAATGCCATATGATGATGAGCAAAGGTGTGGTGCCGAGACACTTCATTTCTTATGCAAGAATTCAGGTAGACCCAGCCAAAATCCAGGTAATTTTGGACATTCCAACTCCAACAACTCAGAAAGAGGTACAAAGTTTTTTAGGGCATGCTGGATACTACAGGAGATTCATTAATTTTTTTTCCAAACTTGCCTCTCTCTTGTTTTTCCTATTAACAAAAGATGTTGACTTTCATTGGACTGACACTTGTGAATTGTCTTTTACAGATCTGAAACATAAATTATCCACAGCTCCCATTTTGAGAGGACCCAATTGGGCTTTGCCTTTTCACATTTCTTCAGATGCCTCAGACACTGCAATTGGTGCAGTACAAGGGAAACAAGAGGACAAAGAACCCTATGCTATCTACTATATCAACAAGAACATGGCTCCTGCTGAGTTAAATTATACAGTTACTGAAAGAGAATTCTTGGCAGTAGTTTATGCAATCAATACATTCATGCACTATGTCACTAGTTATCCTACCTTTATTCATACTGATCATACAACAATTAAATATATGATGAATAAAACTATTACTAATGCCAGAGTAACAAGATGGTTGTTATTACTTCAAGAATTTGACATCACTATAGTAGATAGACCAGGGAAAGAAAATGTGGTTGCTGATTTTCTCTCAAGACTGCATATAAATGATGATAATTCACCATTAGATGATTCCTTTCCATATGAACATTTGTTTGTCGTATTTTCTCACTCACCTCGATATGCCAACATTGCTAATTACTTGGTTGCAGGGAAGGTACCTCCACATCTATCCCCAAGAGAAAGAAGGAGAATCATTCAGAAGAGTGCTTGATATAGTTGGATAGAGGGATACCTTTTCTATACAGGCCTGGATCAAGAAATCAGGCGATGCGTGAGGGATGATGAATTTTATGAGTTTCTCAAAGCTTGCCATGATGGCCCTTGTGGGGGTCATTTTGTTGATAAAAGGACTGGACATAAATTTTTACGGATGGGCTATTTTTGGCCCACCATATTTCAGGATGCCAAGAAGTATGTCCAGGCATGTGACGGTTGCCATCGAATGGGTCAGCCAAATCATAGGGATGAGATGCCTCTCCAGCATCAAGTAGCGTTAGATCCTTTTGAGAGATGGGCCATGGACTTTGTAGGGCCCATTAACCCACCTTCTAAACAAAAAGTTTATATATTGGCCTGTACAGATTACATGACCAAGTGGGTGGAGGAAAAAGCACTCATCAGGGCCTTAGAAGAAGCTGTCTTGGCATTCTTGTTTGAAGATATCTTTGTTAGGTTTGGAATTCCAAGAGAATTAATAACTGATGGAGGACCCCCTTTCACATCACATAAGTTTGAAGCCCTACTCAGTCAATATCATGTTTTACATAAAACAACTTCTCCATACCATCCACAAAGTAATGGCCAAGTAGAAAGTACCAACAAATTCATAGAAGTTATTCTTACTAAGACAATGAGAGAACATCGTAGGGATTGGCCTGACAGATTGCATGAATCTCTATGGGCTTATCAAACTACTTGGAGGAACACAACTGGGTTCTCTCCTTATGATCTTATAAATGGAAAAAGCCCTGTTTTTCCCATTAAATTCGAAATCAAAACCTTAAGAATTGCATCAGTAGTCAACCTTGACTTGACTATGACACAGAAGGCCAGACTGCAACAACTCAATGAGCTTGATGAAAAGCGTTTGGACGCTATTCATCAAACCACAATGATTCAACAACAGAGAAAAAAATGGCATGATCGAGTCATCAAGAAGAAATTATTCCAAAAAGGGGATTGGGCTCTATTGTATGATTCACACTTTAAAGAATTTCAGGGTAAGATGCGTACACAATGGCTTGGACCTTACGAGGTAGACACTGTTTTTCCCAATGGGACAGTTAGGTTAATTACTATTGACAGATCTAATACACAGTTATATACAAATGGTCATCACTTGCGCTTGTATCAACGTCCACTTTCCAAGGAAGAATTTAAATCTTGATGTACCACTGATACAAATTACCATTTTTTAAAGGGAACGGAGCCTGCTCCTTCCCCTTCTGAACTTTAGGAAATTTTGTTTTCAAATAAAATTTTGTATATAAATAAGTTGTGCAAATTTGAAATTTTCTGATTTTGCTTCACGGATTTTCATTTCTCTATTATCTAATAAATTTACCCTAGAAAGGAATCAGGTAGTTGCTTGTGTGCAGATAAACTGAAGAACAACATGGTAGAATACAGCGGAAAACGCCAAAGGATTAGTTTTTGGAAGTTGGAAAACTTCCTAAAAACTAAGTATTTCTGTGTTCGGGCCGATTTACATGCTGTTACACCCTTTTGGCCGATTTACATGCTGTTACACCCTTTGGCCGATTTACATGCTGTTACACCCTTTTGGCCGATTTACATGCTGTTACACCCTTTTGGCCGATTTACATGCTGTTACACCCTTTGGTCGATTTACATGTTGTTACACCCTTTTGGCCGATTTACATGTTGTTACACCCCTTTTTGTCGATTTACATGTTGTTACACCCCTTTTTGCCGATTTCCATGCTGTCACACCCTTTTGTTCGATTTGCATGCTTTACACCTATTCCCGAATCGTTTTCCCTACATGCTGTTACATCCTTTTACGACAAATTGGCCAATTTACATACTGCTACACCTAGTGCCACAATTTGGCCAAAATATCTGTTGATACACATACTGCTATTTTTCCTTTTGGCTAGTTTTTAAACTACTTCACCACCTTCTTAGCATTTCTGCCATTTCTACATACAACAACATTGTTGTTTTGTCAATATTTCTGCCATTTTTGAAAAATTACTTTATGCTCCCTTTGTTCCACAAAAGCCGCTTCATCATTACTTAAAATCCACATCTGCAACTTTTCACTGGTTCGACCATAGACAGGACTCCACTTATGATCCACTTGTCATATCGTCATTTCTCACGTTCTGGAGTCATCTCTCATTATTACAACCACTCCACGCAGATCAAATGGTGGTTGGATAGTGCAATTACTCCGACAACTAAGTTCGGGTGGTAAGTTATGAGGTACGTTGCTAATCTTACATGTCTAATTGATATGGATATGAAAGCACGCTTTCATGACTATCTGACCAATTGTCCTAATCCATTAAACCGCGAGCCAATAAGATTAGCTGGGGGGGGGGGGACAAAATTACACGTCGACCTAACCGCAAAATTCCTTTTTATATTTCACCTCCGCCACCTTCTAACCCCGCTTATTTTTGCTGCGACATTGTGTTTGTCATGCAAATACATGATTGACTTGCTCTGTCTCTGGTTTAGGTGTTGATTTCTTCTCCTAATTTACTGTCTAAAACAAAGACAATGTCATGGGAGGAACGCTCGTAAGATATGAGCCAGAAAATCTCAATACATTGCTGCTGGACCCAGATGTTTATCAAATATTTCTGCGGGCTGGCTGGATTCCCTATTTTAAGAAGCTGTAGGGGTTTAATGAAGCAAAAGTCTTACAATTCATTCAGAATCTCGTAGACGACTATTCAATGGTACACGACGTGCAGATTCCAGTGACCGAAGAGAGCATAGCGGCTGTGATAGGATTGCCAACAACATGAGTCAAATGGTTTAACATGGAAGCGCATCTTCCTGATGCACATAAGTTTTCTCATGGGCAATGAGTGAGTATAGACCAAAGGCCAAGGTGCATATGTTAGTTCCTTACCAGAGCCATGGGGGAAGGTATCAGAATTCTTAAAAAGGTACATTACATGTGAAGGGAGATATCAAGTTGTTTATTTTTTTGATTTTGTTCTACTGTTCCATTTGTGACATCAGAAGCTAATCAACATCCTTTACTACCTACTTCAATCCATGCATAATATGACTCACTTTGTTAAGAAATCCAAGCACCCCATGAATTGTCTTTCAAATCATATACTAATAGGATTGTTGATTCATAACGGAATGGGAATTCCTAATGACCCATTACTTGAGCCAATTCCTGTGCCTGCTATTACAGCCGACCCAGAATAGTCAAATCCTGTACCCTCAACTGCACCAATAGTTAACACCCCGATTGTAACTGCCCGCAAGTCAACTTCGAACACCAAACGCAAAATCGGAAGCACCTCTCACATCGCTCAAAAACACCATGATAGTCTTGAACCAGAACAGTTAAACCCTCTACCCTCAGTGGTGGTTGAACCAGCAGTCGACAACAAAATCCCTGGACCAAATCATGCGCCTCAACCCTCTACTACAATAACCGTTGTTCAATAACTCCCTCAGACTTTTAAAGCCAAGAAAAGGAAATTCCTTCCTTCTGTCTCTACACTACCCATGACAAGAACTAGGTTAGAGAGATCCACTGTAACAACAACTCCAACATCCACTGCAACTGCAAGTATCTCGATTCCTTCTCCTATGGCACCAACAACAACTCAAAATCCACCTTTTGTTGTAACAACAATGCCAGTATATACTGTATCTACCAATGAATCAATTGAGCCAACCAAATGTCAATCTAGACAAGAATGTCAGAAGAGAATCGACAGAAGCAACTCTGCTAGTGTTGCAACAACAGTTCAAACCCCTATTATCACTGCTACTGAATCGCCTCAGAAAAGAAAATCTCATCCTACAAGAAAATATAAGAGGGGCATCAACAGAGTTGTACCAGATGCTGCCACAGAGTGTCCTGAGTCTTCTCATACTCATACCCTACCAGAATTTATGGAGGTACGTATTCCAGGTTTCACCTTGTGCAAGGAATTTCAAGCTACCATTTTATCATTACAGGAGGAAAGTACACGAGTTACAGCAAAATCATCAGCTCCTCTTGATGATTCTGCGCATCCCTCGATGACTGATGAAGTACAGGTTCTACCAGACCCTAGCATTCTAGAATTTCCTCCTTGTATAGTTGTTGAAGAACACCCTCCTTCTTCTTGTCAGATTGTTGAAGAACACCCTTCCTCTCCAAATCCCACGAAAAAGAAAGACAATGTTTTTGTCTCTACTTTACCTAGGAGGAGAACTCGGTCAGCAAGGTCTACTACAGTAGGAATGGGATGGAAGGATATGGAACATGCAATACCTATTCTTTGTCCATTACCCTCCATTACTACATATATTGCTACACAAGAACCAGTCCCCTCAGATGACATGGCTGTTACACAAGAACTAGCTGCCCAGGAAGAGACTGTTCAACACAATTCCACCATCCCTAACTTAGTTGTTACACAAGAACTAACTATCCAGACAAAGACTATTCCATAAGACTTAGTCAGGCCAGAATCAACTGTTGCACCGGAACAAGTCCTGGATGTATCTGCCACACAAGAACTAGTTACACAAACTTGGGAGGATGTGCCACTTGCTCAACTAATTGCTGAAATTGAGAAGAAGATCCAGGACACAACCAATTCCAGGATTAAAAAACTATTAAAGGAAAATGATAGCCTCAAAGCAGAGTTGGCTTCCTTAAGGGATGAATTACAGGTGACTCGTCAGAACAATCCAGAGGGGATAGCCTTAGACATATTATCACTTAGAAAAGCTGTTATGGACCAACATAGAGAGCTCATGTGCTCTGAATGTGGTAATATCTATTTTGAGGCAGGTTATAAAGTAGTAAAAGTACCAGTCACTGGCCAGCCTGAAGAACCAGTCAACCTCTCAGTTAAGACAAAATTTGACCTTACTGCTCCACAAGAACCAATAATAAAGAGGAGATCTCTACACAATAGAGTAATTGCGGGTTCTCCAACAACTCAAACACAAGAACCTCTGTTTCCCTCTGTTCTTAAAGACAATGCAAGCAGGACAAATTTTTGAGCTAACAAATATAGGGGGTACACACCGTTTTGCATACAAGCACTTAACGAATTGTCTTAGCAGTTTACATGGGAGGAGTCATCTCCCTACTTCAGATTTAATGAAAGGTTTGAAAGTGTTTTTGCATGAGGACATGCAATGTCTTCAGTTGGGGGGTATGTTAGGACCCAAAAATGTCCCCTTTTCACTATATCTTTTACCCTTTCAAACTTATCATTCCTATGCTAAATGCCTATTTTAATACTGCCAAGACCCTTTTTCCTAAAGTATGAGTCATTAATCTTGCTTTGATACTCTTATTCATTTAACACTTTTGATTGGTAGTATTTCTCATATTTTACCCATAAATGTGCCACTAATGATCAAAATGTGTAGAACAACCAAAACTTAAAGAAAGATCGTTACTGTTACACCAATTGTTATAGCTGTGTGCTAGTCTTGCATATTGTTACATGACTACAGCAACTGCGCACCTTTCTTGGAAGCTGTCACACTTGCTGCAATAGACACCCACTTATCCTAGAATCTGTTACACCGACTGCAACATATGTGCACCAATCCTAAAAGTTGTTACACTCGTTGCAACAGATGGCCACCGATCCTGAAAGCTGAATCCCGAAGAATGATCCTCTGCTATTACAAGTTTTGGCTCACGCTAATTCTTTGTCTAGATTTGATGAATATGACTGATCTCTTGTATCTTATGAACAACTTGAGAATCTAGGATTCTCAAGGTTGTTCTGAGTCCATTTTGAACTAAATGACTCTGTCTTTAAATAGTAGAACTTTTGTAATCATTAACAACAAAGATTAGTTGTGGAATTGTGAAGTAAAGAGAAGCAACTTGTAATTGAACATTTTTGGCAATTTTACTAAAGAAGGCGACTTGAGTTTCTCCAACCTACATTGATCTCTTTGAGTGGATTCAGTGAGAAGGAAAGGGCCCACCTTCCTCACAGACTCCCCTCTGTTTTGCTATTTTAGATTAGCTACTGTGATTTATGTGAATAACCTGTTAGCATTCTTAGATCATAATTGTTGTTACAATACAATTCCTTTATGTCAAATGCGCATCAGTGTGTCTCATGAGAATCAAAAGTCAAGTGTTGTATACTGCTGGAGAATTGTCTTTCTGTACTAGATAAAAATTTGCTTTCAACAATGAGTAATTAGAGGTGTGAATTTTCTCCCTACAACTAAAGTAGATTTCCTTTCTGCAATTAGCACATAATTCCTTCCTGCAAGGATAAAATAGAAAATCAGAATAAGATAGATAATCCAGGATTCTTATACACTCATCAATCTAGATTTCAATTAAGCAAGCATGATTTCAATCCTGCAACAGTAGATTAGAACTCCACCTGTGTCAGCAACTCGTGCTAGTGTTTAGTTTTTCAAAACTATGTTTTCTTCCAATACTACAACTTGATCAATGTTTGCTTTCATCAATATAGCATAGACTGTGCACAATTATCTTGCAAATAACAAAACTTCCCTGGGTTTGACAATTTATATTGAACACCTTAATTATCTATTTATTTAGACAATTAAAGTGCCCAACAAAGAGTAGCTTGAAATGAAAGCTACATAATGAAAGGCATTTCCTTGCATAAATGAACCTTGAAGAATCCCTGAGAGATAAACATGCCTTCTTCCAAGGATAGAGCTTCTTTGGAGAGTGAATTTGCCTTTGAATCTAGTTCCTTGAATATGTGAATGATATAAGACCATTCAAGGTCAAATAGGAAGTTTTGAATCTGATTCAACAATGATTGGAGCTGCACCACTTGTAGCTGCACTTTGTCATTTTCCCAGTCGGTTTCCACCTTAGAGTCTCCCATTACCTGAATTTTCCTCAAATATAAAATTTTGACCAGGAGTAGTAGCGCCCACATAGATGTGAATTCATCCTTCATATTTGAGCCCCGACCAGGAGCATATCTAACTTGAAAGAAATGCTTTCCTGATATATGAAAAACCACTCCAACCCCACAACAAAGGGGGCGACCTTGAATGGCGCCATCGAAAAATCCCCAAGGGGTTTCGTTGATTAAGTTGGAAAGATAGGCTTATGTTGTTTATGTTTCTTTGGCTCACACTTGTATTCATTAGGGATCTTAATCACCAGACCAACCACAACCTCTAGTGGCATAAATTTATCTTGAAAGTTACTCAAGTTTTGCGCCCACCAAATGAAATATGCATAGAAACATGGAAGATAACCAAAATCCTTTACTGATGCTTCGTCCCTCCAAAAGGTAAGTCAATCTTCCAAATTTTTGCTAAGAGTGTGATCATTTACTTTAAATTGAGATGAGACTATGGACCATACCTTCTTTTCAAATAAACAAGAGACAAACAAATGATGAGTCGATTCAACATCCTGCCTGCATAGGGAGCACCTGTTGGGTCCCACCCAACCTATTCTTAAATTGTTTTCCCATGCTAAGAGCTTATCCTGGAGAGCCAACCACATGAGAATATTTGCCTCAAGCGACACATGTATACCCCAAACTTTTCCCCACCACCACTTCCGCTCACCAGATAAATCTTCTTTTGCAATGTCTAAGTATCCCAACTTTGCCATAAAATTTCCTATTTGCACATTTTTTGACCAACACAAAGTGTCAAACTCCTCTTCTTGAAGCCTGTTGAAGTTTGTTCTCAGGTTACCCACGTAAAATTTCCACTCCTCTGATTTTCCACCTTCTAACCCCAAGTCCGATTCCAACAACCATTCACTACGTCCATCTATATCCTTCCCATGGGCCCTTGTGTTCCATGGCGAGAAGATTGCATTCGTATGGAGATATGAAATAAGGTCATCAGATACCATCCTATCATTAATCAAGAATGAAAGTTGGGGGCTGGATTATTAGATAAAAGGCCAGCGTGGGCTTGCCCGCTTCTTCGGTGAATCATGATAACTCGACGGATCGCACAGCCCTTGGGTTGGTGATGCTTCGTTCAAATTTCTTCCCTATCAAATTTTGATGGTAGGATAAAGTCCTACCATAGTGGTGACGGGTGATCGAGAAGACGATGACGAATAATTTATAGTCATTGTCCAATCCTTCCCAAGGATCCCCCCCAATTCTTAAGATTTTACCGTTTCTTATACGCCACACTATCCCCAATGAGATGGAAATCATCCACCAGAGATTTCCAAACAATTGAGTTGTTTTCCATTGGTTTCCTTGGCGAGCAGAACCAATCCTCAATCATCATATTGGATAAATATTTTGAAAACATCACTCTTCCCCAGAGCATTTTGTTGTGAATAAGCCTCCACGGGCTCTTAGATGTTAAAGCCCTATTGAACCTGAAAATGTTCTTGATCCCCCATCCCCCTAGACCCTTTTTCATGGTGATGCATGACCATTTGACGAGAGAAATACCATCGAATTCCTTTCTACCCGACCATAAGAACTGAAAGGAGGCTTTTCTGAGTTTTGTCAAAATTCCTTTAGGATTATTTGCAATGGATGCCCAATAAACTAGGATACTACTTAGCACTGATTGAAGGAGATCAAGGTGACCTCCCCACGGTAACCAATGGTGAGCCCATAGGGAGATTCTCATTTGTGTTTTTTGGTAGAGCCACATCCAATTTTCAAATGAGTAATGTAACAACCCGATTGATTATTTATTGATCATAGTTGTTAAATTAAATTTAATTAATTATTAAAATAAATTCAATGAGTCTTTTTACTATTTTATTATACTATGGTAGGTGAGGGAATTAATGAGGGGATACGGTAGTTGGGGAATTGAATGAGGGAGAGGGATTCAAGAGAGGAGGATAAGGAAGAGGGGAGAGGACTCAGAGATGGGTCTTTTTTTTGGGGGAAAATTTGGGGAAGAACAAGGCAAGGAAGAAATTTTGAAAGAAAGGGGAAGAAGGAGGAAATATGAGGATGAAGATTGTTTTGGGGAACTTTACAGGGGCACTGCTGTTGCTAGGAACTTTGGGTTCGAGGGCCAACAAACTGCAAGGATTCCTTGAGATAGGGAGCTGGAGAGGCTGTACCCAGTTGGCTAGGAGGTAAATATTCAGTTTGGGCAGTTTGGGCAAGAACAAGTGAACAAGGGGTTAAATCAACCAACCTGCAGGTCGAGGTATGTATTTTACTATCTGTTTTTATTATGCTGTTGTTATTATTATGTCTATTTACTAGTTTATTCCTGGTATAAAGAAAATCATGAAAGAAAACCTTGAACTAAATTGTAGTTATTTCAGTAGGAGATTAGGAGATATTTATTATTTTATTAAGGCCTTGAAATAGAAGGTCTTACAAGTAAGCATTTTGTTTCAGATCGAACCCAAATTTTTTTAGCCCAACTTCGATGCTTTTATGAGAAAATTAACTTGTTTAATCCCTTAGCAACAATAATAAAAAGGAACGAAGACAAGGGGTATCCTTGACGGAGCCCTCTTGGGGGACGAAAAAATGAGGATGGAGAGTTGTTGGTAAGGACAACAAAGGAAGTTGACTCTATACACCCCAAAATCCAATTGACAATAGCCAAGTTCATCCCCATTTGAATGAGGGAAATCCTGATAAAAACCCAACTTACCTTGTCGTAGGCTTTAGAGAGGTCTAAATTCATGATAATGGAAGGGATATTTTGAGTCTTAATAGAGTGCATGGCTTCTTGAGGCAGAGAAAGCGTGTCATGAATTTGTCTTTTGTAAAGGAAGCCAAACTGATCCTTTGAGATTATTTTCCTGAGGATAGGCTTTAGTTTGTTCATTATAAACTTGGAGATGAGTTTGTAAATGAATTTACAACAAGAAATAGGTATGAAATCCTAAAAAAAACAACTTCTTTTTCTTTGGAATTAAGGAAATATGAGTTACATTGAAAGAGCCTATAAATTTGCCCGATCTTTGAGATTCTTGAACCACCTTTGGTAAATTGGCTTTGAGCAAGTCATAGAAGCCTAGATTTGTTTTATGGAAAGACCGTCACGACCCAAACTCTTGCTTTTTTGGAAGGATGAGAGGGTAGAAAGAATTCCCCCTCTAAAATATCTGACTAAAGGGACTTGTTCATTTCATTATTGAAATACTCAGGGAAAAGGTCGATGACATTAAGGATTTATTCAATAGGGCACCCTCCAAGTTCCTTAAAGAGGCTGAAGAAAAAGGCCTTCCCTGCCTCAACATTTTCTTCAAAGGAAGAGACAGACTGGCGATTTGGGTCCTTGATTTCCCAAATAGAGTTCAGGTTCTTTCGATATTTCACATATCTATGGAAAAATTTAGTATTGTTGTCCCCCTCGTTTAGCCATATCGCTCTGCTCTTAAGGTGCTAGTTTGATTTTTCATAGCCAACAAGTCCTATTTATTTTTCAACAATTTTCTTAGAGCAATCTCTTCATCCCTTGTTAAAGAGTTGACTGACCTTTCTACCAGAAGATTATCTATCTTAGATTTGACTTCCAGGAGGAGAGATTGAGCTTTCTTATTGAAACCCTAGGCCTAGGATTTGGAATTTTTTATTTTATTTTATCTAGGTTATCTACAAATTATTGCATGAAAGATCGCCCATCATCCTCTACCAGATGGGACTAGGTTGACGTAACCATATTTTTGTATTCCTCCTTATGAAGTTAGGCATGGATGAATTTTATCGAGGACAATGGTTTTGACCCTTTCTTGTTGATCTTCATTAATATGGGTAGATGATTAAAAATCCCCCCTGCTGAAACCCAAGACTTGAATGTCCAAGGGTTCTCCAACATGTCCTCTAAAATAAGAAATCTATCCATTCTTTTTTCCCCTTTTATTCCATTCCGCTAAGTGTGGGACAATTTTTGGGGCTCCAGATCTATCAAATGCTTCTCTTCTATCCAGTGAACGAAAAATCCTTTTCGGGGGATCCTTCTAGGGGTGCCCCCCCAGAATTCCCAAATCAAGAGGGTGAAATTGAGATCACCTCCAAGAATGGAATTGAAGGTAGGCAGGATACCCGAGAAGTTCAGACCTTCCCATAAGGGACTCTTATCCATGTATGGGCCATACAGATTAACTAGATTGAACGAAGAGTTTAGAAAATGATCCTTCAGGTCCTCCACTATTCCCAACACAATTGAGAGGGAGGATACATGCCTTAAACATGGACTCCAAGTAGTGAGTAAACCCCATGATAGGACTTCTAAGTTAGTCATACATAAAGACCAATATTTTAACCACGATCGAAAGGAATCCATCTCCTTATCACCTACAGACATAGTTTCTTGGATCATGATGATGTTTGGCTCACAAAAAATCATGAGCCTTTTGAGGGAAACGATTTTCAAGGTGCCCCCAACCCAATGCACATTAAAAGAGAGGACAGTTGTTGAGAACCCTTTACCCGAGATTTCCCCGCTCAAAGGGCCCACACTATTGTAGATTGTTTGCCACTCCTTATGTCCTTCCCTATTTTAATTTGAGCTAACAAGATATGGGACTTCCTTCCGACTTGCGCACTCAAAACTTTGTCTAAATCCAACCCACCCACACATGATTGCCAGGTCCTATCCCTACCTTTGATCTAAGGAGGTAGTCCGATTTAAGGGAGGGCTTGGACAAATTACTATTCACAGAGACTAACAAGGGAGAAAGGGGAATGGAGGAGAAGGCACCAATGGGAGGATCAAACACAAGAAGGGGGAGATGAGAAGATATAATCAACTCTCTTTAAGGGATTGGAGCTTCCGGGGGGGAAGTCCTTCCCCGCAATGGGAGAGCTTTAAAAATGGGCAGACAAGATCCCTAACACAAAAACATCCTGGGATGATCTTGGGACTTGGGGGGGAGCTAAAGTTTTCGACAGGAGGATAAGGCTATAAAGAAGAGACTAGACTAAAAGACTTACTAGAACTCATAATTGGTTGACCTCGGGTTGAGACATGCCTCCTACGGAGAATCCACCACCTTTTCGTGTCCACTCTCACCTAACATAACTTGATTGATCTTCCACTTTCACAACTATTTGAAAGGGGAGAAATGGGACAAAGGATTTCAAAACTGCACCTGGAGGTGATCAACCTCATGGTAGCCGAAACATCAAAACAAAACCCACCAATAGTCAATTCTTTGAAGCCAAGTAAAACCACCACACACCAATTCAATTTCATTGAGCAAACCCTCCTTCATGTCAACTTCTACCTACACCCACACTCACTACCTATCCGGTTTTGTGTCCCAGTCAAGTTCACAACTTAGGAACCAAACGATTTTATTCACAATGGATTTTAACACAAACTCTTGCCAGAACACCAAAGGAAGAATTGGGAGAATCACCGAAACCTGAGTAGGAAAGAGGGGATCACAGGTGGGGTCAAAATTGATTTCTCATTCTTTTAAAAATAATCCCAATGGACCCAACCCCCAAGCTTGGCTAAAACTTTCTTCTAAGTCTTCCTTCATTTAGAACTTGAAGCAAATCCATCCACGAGCCAAAGTATGAAACTCTAGACTATACCCCAACAATGTTGACTAGTTTGAGTTAATCCAAGCCCTCAAAGTAGTAGGTCTCACATTTTTTCCACATAATCTTCCAACCGCTGTTCTTCCTAGTAAATCAGGGATCACTTTTATCTCCATGTCATCCCCTACCACCATCTTGCTTTGCACCCGTTTAACCTTCCAACACCGGTTCTTTGATTTCAATATCATAGGAGAAGAGTCATGCTTCAAAGATGCATCGATATCCTCCTTCGAACCACTTCTATGATCCTCTATCGAGGGCTAGCATAAGCCATGCAGAAGGGGAGAAAGAGCCTTGGAAGAAACAACGACTAGACCCTTGGGAGAATGATCCCACACGAAGGAGTGAAATACGAAGTAATGCCTTTCTCGTCCCCCTACACAACTTGAATGATCTCCGACCTTATAAAACACAACTGTCGGATCAACGCTAACTGAGAGATCACATGGCTCAAGTCCATCCTTGGAAAGGGCTCACCTGATCTACAACATGCAAACAAAATTAACATACGAATAAAATATTTATGTTGTACTCAGGGCACCAGCTTCAAAGTCCAACTCATCATCCTCCATAAGGAACCCTTGATAGCAATTTACTCCAGATCACTTGGACCTACCCATGTTAGTCCCCTCTGCTCACTTGTCATCCACTAGCATCCGCGACCACTAGATCTTGCTAGAAACCCTAAAGTGAGTGGTCACTGTAGCCATAACCAAAGTTGAGTTAGGATTTTAGAAACATATGGATAGGTAGTTAGCCAAAGAGGACTATATATATATATATATATATATATATATATATATATATATATAAATAAAACTAATTCTTAAATTAAATTTTTACAAATTCATTTTATTTAGTTTGATTACCAATAACATATATATATCAAACTAATTCTTAAATTAATTTTTTACAAATTCATTTTATTTAGTTTGATTAACAATAACATTAAAATAAGTAAAAAGGAGTAATTAAGTATATCTTTCAACTTATAAAATAATATAATGATGTGTTAAAATTACCAATTTTAGTGGATAGTGAATTCTGTACATCTATAATTTTACAAGTTCTACAAGTTGTTAATGAATGAGTAGTATTAAAAATTATATATATAACTTGACACAATTGCATAATCTTATTTGAATTCGTGCATTTTTTTTAAGCAATTTACACCCAAAACAAAATTATTTGTATTGAAAGATTTACACAAAAATAATGTTACATTATTAGTCCTTGTCGAAGGCCATGACTATAGCGATCAATTCGTCGTTGACCATGGATTAGTTAAGCTTTGACTAAAAAATATTTTTCAATTCTCCAATGTTATACATAGGATAAATAACATAGTTATTTTTATATCATATTTAAATTACATTTACAATCAATCCTATTCGCTAATAGGTTTGGAGTCTTATTGCCAAAATTTTACAAGCTAAGTTTTATAACCTAAAGTTTTGGTTCTTATAGCCGAGCTTCTAACTTTTTATGTGTTTATAATCTAAGTTTTAAAACAAAGATCAATTTCTTTAAATATACTATAATTATTTTTCTGACAAATGAGATCAGTGTAAGTGAATTGAATCTTCTGCTTTATCAATGCACCGCCTTCCGAAAATTTTCAATGCACATGCATAGCTCCAAATAACAAGAGCTATACAACCACAACTACACTTCTCCTACCATGTCTCGATGACAATGTTTTTCTCCCGGAGAGAAATTATTTTTTGTTGAAGAAGAACCTGCAGTTTGAATATCATGATACAAATGACCGTCTAGATGGAGAATCTACCCTTTTCTCCTGGATCGATTTTTTTTTGTTGTTGTTGAAGAAGAATCCACAATATGAATAGCCTGATAAATATTACCTTCTAGATCCAAAATCTTCCTTCAATTCTCAGATCAAGAGGAACCTCCTGCTCCTAACTACATTAATGAGTGGACTGCATTACATAGTGGTAAGCTCTTTCTTATACTATTTAGACCATTGAAGGAAATATTAGTTAAAAGAAAGTACAAAACAATTTAGATTTAGATACAATGCCTAACCGGTCTCCGCTCTTGTCTATGCTTTTGTTGTTGGTGCCGCTGGATCTAGTGACCTGATAGGAGAATGTTATTTGGATAAGGATGAGAACATCCAACTCTTTCCGTGTGTGCAAGAGCATCCACGTGACTGTTATTATTATTATTGGCCATGGGATTCTCAAGCGCTTTTGGTTTATCATTCATTATAATAGTGTGGTCCTGTTTGATTGTAAAACTCGTAATAATGAATTAACCAAGCAACATCAACTTCGGTGTTTACATTTTGTAATTCATTAATGTCAACCAAGCAACTTTTTTTTTTTCCTGTTGGATCAGATTGTGATGCTTCACCGATTTCTCTCTCACTTCCTTCACATCATGATAAACCCTTTGGCTACAACAGATTAGTCCTTGTCAAAGAAGGTCGACGTCATAAGTGCCTATGTCTGCAAAACTCCAACTGGCTCTGGTGATGTTGCTACCTTAGCCACTGGTCGTGATGCTGGAAAAATAAATAACTTTAAATGAATAGAAATTTCAAAAAAAATGAGATATTATATATGATATCATTGATTAAAAATTTCAAAAAACAATGAGACATTATATATGATATCATTGATTCGAAAGTAAAAAAAATTGTTACCTACCTGCATATGCCTTATTCCTACTTGCATATTCTTTGGTAGAGGCCCTAATCGTTCCTTTGTTTCCATCATCAGTTTGTGAATGTGCATCCAAGTATTCCAAATAATTTGCGAGGACAAAAACACACATCATGTCCCCTTCCACCCTTGTTGAGTAAAAATACAGACAACCTTACTCAACCCATTAGAGCACATCCTCTTGCCAACAAAACCTAGACGCCCACCCTCCTTAAAATCATCTTCAGAAAAAGAACCTAGTGACTTCAAATTCTTTTTCCTCCATAGAAATCCTAGCATGCACGAAGCATCTTGCTCTTGGTGCTCACTGGTAGCTTTCGTCGTCAGGGAGGATCCCATGCTAGTGCAACGAATTTCCTCAATCAATTAAACCCATTTCACACCATCAAAACCCAAATCACAACACAAAAGTCTATTATCATTTAGACTTTGAATTTCAACGATTCGGATCCCAAAAAAAAATATGCAAGCTCTACATACTGAAGCAAGCTATAATATAACTTCCTCTCAACTATACAAAAGCATTCAAACTGCAGGCCAACCGAGTAAATGACTTGACCATGGGTGAACCGTTTTGAATATAGAAAATAATATTTTATGTTGTAGATGCATTGTAAAGCTAAAAAGAGATAGTGTTGGTTCGTGTTCTCAGGGCTTGAGCATTTGGGGCATGCCATACATTCATATCATGTGTTCTTTTAAACAACCTATACAATAAAATGATATATGATAAAATGAACATATATTCCATTTTTTAGATATAGACAAAACATTGGAGTTGCATATTAGTTGAGAGAGGATATTAATATTATTGGGCTCGAGAGCTGACTTCTATGACCATTGCAATAGCCTCAAAATCACATGACCCAATGCCTTCATGATCTTTTGATAATACATGTTGAATGAAAATGAGGCATGGACAAAGAACGTGTTGGACACATAGCAAGATCCACCAGGTTGTATTGGGCCACAATCCGTATAGCCAGGTCCACGGTCCTAGGTCCCAGTCCAGAGTTGTTTGTAAACTAACGGGATCAATGTCATATCTTCATTTGAATTGTACCACCCATTAATTACAAACAGTTTGTACCTTGCAACAACCTAAATTGATTTATGCCCCACACAAATCACAAAATCAAGCCAATTTTCTATAACCATAACTTTTTGAATTTGGTTCTAAAATATATGCAAGAATTGATGCATTCTACCACTACAAGCTAATATCTGTCCAAAAGTATGACTCGTGATAGCATGGGGATTCCCCTTGGGACACTTCTAAGCATTAAAATTTTAAACCCTTCTTGTTGCACCTCACATATAACAATAATGAACATGAAGCTATTCAACAATTTACAAAGGGAACTTTGTCAAAGCAAAGTGGGAGGAGTGTCGACAGAGAAGGACATGCGACCAAGGGCATAGAGGGGTGAAAACACAATGGAATCATGGTTAGCGAATGCTCTCTGTTGGTTGGTGTGCCTCCTAGTCGTCAACGAGGAAATTGTTGCTTGCAACATGGCGTTGATTACCCAACAACTCTGGAAAAACAAGAAAAAAGTATCATGATAATGGAAACCATAGGGGCTGTATCATGATGGTCAAATAATTAAAACAATTATGTTGCGTATGCTATTACTAAAGGGTTTTGATCTAGGGTCGACAGGGTGTTTCTTCCGAAAGGGTTAACATGGTGTTGGCAAAGGGACTTAATATGCTCCCAATGAATCTGCTAAAACTACATCTGCAACTAGAGAATCTGGGAAAGTACCCGCTCAAACAAGCCGCTGGCTGGTAGGGTGCTCTTTTGCTTTGCTCTGATCATGATCCTATTGATGAAACCGCTATAGCTGATTTTACTCCTTCGTATAGTTGCGGTTACAAATCTTTCGATACTTTGAAGGAGGATTGATCTTACTCATCTTCCATACTCCCCAACAAAGAGTGCATCGTACGATTATTATGTTCCTCATTTCTCCTTGAAAGAGGGTGAGACATATGAATTTTCAACTGCAAAAAATGGGTGGGAAGGAAACCCATATATCTATTAATTAGAATCACATCCCTCTCGAGTTAAGGCCCACCTCTGGTTCATCATCACAACGATCAACAAATTTCCATAGAGTTGTACTAGAAACTATTCTTTAAGCGATCCTTCTCTATCGTATCCAGACACAACACTCACACCTAGTAGTAGAGACTTAGAAGGTGGTATAATAGCTCTTAAATGTAGCCATCCCCCCAAATCCCTGGGAATGAGGTGCTTATTCATTAGATTGGTCGGTGCCCTCTCCACTGTTCATGCATATATTACAAATATAATGGAAGAAGACACCAGATGTTTCAAACCACTAGCCACTTGGCCAGGAAAAACATCCAGCAACACGTGTCACTAGAACCCACGTCTTCCAAGAAAGTATTAAATGTTTTCCAGTGGTAGGGTCCATGTGGGACTTACCTCTAATGATGGTCTCATTGTTGGGAAATGCATATGCATGGTTGTCAATGTGTAGGAGGAACGCGAGGTTCATACTGTGTCAACATTTGTCGAGGCTCATAGGATTCGTATCTCATGGGCTTTATGCCTCACGAAATAGGTGGTTTCGTATCTCATGGGCTTTATACCTCCTGTCACATGTGGTTTATAATGGGGATGGCCATTTATCACAAGTGGTTTACAATGGAAGTGCTTATGTGATGGTACTCATCCCGTCCACTACTGAATTGTCACCTTCTATTTGAGCACTCACCTAAGGCATTGTTATTGCGGACTAGACAAAAATCTTTGATTCTAACAACTGAACTACAAGAATTTATATCAATAGCTTATATCAAGATCAATGAGAAACTCGTGGAGATTCATCTCTTGAGGTAACCACAATAACGTACATGAGAAGTGATCAATCACTTGTGTTGTTGGTGTCTGGAAATAACGTTACGAGAGTACATGAGAAGTAGGTTTGGGCAGGTTCCATAAATCATTATGCAGATGGCATGGACGGATCAAGAAATCGTGTTTATATTTATGCCTGTTAAAATTGATGGGCATTGGTGTCAGTTTTGTCGAATGACGATGTACGTTTCAACTATTTTAAAAATGTTATAATAAAAATGATATTCCGTTGTGTGTTTATTAGCCCGCACCTAAGTTTTCACCGTGACTTGGGAGGTCCTGTATTTTCTATCTATCCCAATATAATCGCCTATATTTTACAGCAACAAAGATTATTTGACTCTTTTTCTTTTTTCTTTCCTTTTCCTTCAACAATATAATTGTTCAAAGTTGATGCGGGGCTTACTAATTTTTTAGTTATAATTGTTAAAAGTTGATGTGGGATATCATAATTTACCAATTTTTTAAAAGTGATTTCTTTTCTCTTGTTAATGAGATTTATTTCTTAACATTACCCTTTGTTTTACTCGTCCATTATTAATTTTCTATATAGATCTGCATTATTCCCCGAAATCCAATTTAGTCGATAGTTGCAACTTTGAAAACACAACCAATCATCGTGACCTTTTGGCTCATCCCTCTTTAATGCTGCCCATCTGCAATTCCAACCTTCGAACTCATGGTCTTTCTTGGAATAGATTAACACGCGCCGCTCCGACGAAGAAAAGATGGAACTACAAAATGGTGGAAAAACATAGGTGGAAGGGAATGAATGTACATTCTCTTAGACGCTGAGATCATTGCTTGCAGAAGTACATATCCGGGTATGTTTTTCTGTCTAGGGATTTATGTGTTAGAGGCATCAACAATACTTGTGAGGGTTTTTTCTCTTTTCATTTTTGGGTATTACAGACCCAACAACAGACTACTTATGTTTCCGTCATTTGTGGGTATTACTACTAGGGTTTCCACTACAACTTTGGAATGAAAAGGCTTTGGAAGCCATAGGAAATGAGCTTGGTCGGTTCATTTTCCTTGATGAATACTCTTTAAGTGCCCCCGATAGAAGATTAGGTAAGGTTTTAGTGGAGGTTGACATACACTCTGGCTTACTGGAGTCCCTTGAGATCAACTGGAGGGGCCACACTGTGACCCAAAGACTGGATTGCCTCAGAATCCCATTCAGATGCACACTTTCCACAAGACCGGACATTTGCGACGGGACTGCATAAGCGTGATGGAGGAGGAAGAATATGAAGCATCCTACCTTAGAAAATCAACTCGCGAAGACTCTCCAGGCATGGAATCACATGATATTGCAGTCTGCTACAACGTCGAAGGGGTGGATAGGTCGACTACGACTCCAGACACTTTGACAGGTAAGCTAAAATTACTCTGTCCCTCACTTTACTTCTCATTGTCTACTTGGGAGTAGGATGCTTTGGACTCGTCTACCTCTCCAGGAAAGGGGAAATCACATGACACACTTTTTGAACAATTGTTGGAACAAGCTGGCACGTGTCCAACTGGTTTAGTTACTACTCCTTTGGGACGGGTGGGAGATCAGTTCGTGACTTTTCCAAATCTAGCAAACACTCGAGACTGTAGGGACTACTCATCGTAACCTAGTGGGGCCACTTATGAACATCAACGTTATTCCACTTCCAAGAGGCTAGCAGCTACCAATATAGAAGTGTGCCCTTCCAGTGTACCTGTGGTGGTTAGGGATGTCCTTTTAGATACTCGGGATACTGAACCAAAAGAAAACCCCTTGGGAGCCATCCTGAATACTTTGGTACCCTCCTTTAAAGAGATGTTGATTCCAGTGCCTCTACCCACGTATTAGGGGAGGTCGTTTCTCAGTAGAGAGACGTCGACGACTAATTCAAACACCTATGATATCTCCAAGGAGGCACCTGGGAAAGAATACTCCTAGTCAAGGGGTTTGGGACTGGAGATCTCTCCCATTAAAACTAGAAGTGCCCATTAAAACTAGAAGTGCTCGGAAAAAAAATCCTATTCGGCTTACACAACCCCGATTACTCCTTCTACAAAATCTATTGATTTCGGGGTGCTTAGAGGCATCAAAGCCCTAGCTAGGTCAAAGTCACGATCCTACTCTCCCTAAACATCAGAGGGGTGGGAGGCGCCCTTAAAACTACTTCCTTGAGGAGACTGTTAGATAAGACTTTTCTCAACATCATTTTTCTTCAAGAAACATTGGTTGACGAGAAGAGAGCTCGACTTTTCATTAATTCCTTAAGACATTCATGGTTAGTTTGTGCGGTAAATTTTATTGGCAAGTCTAGAGGCCTTCTGGTGACCCGAGATCCCTCAAAGTTTGATCTGGTTCCTTACCTAAGTTGTGGTGGTATACTGTTGATAGGTACTTGTTGTGAAAACAAAAGGCATTTTCGGGACAAAGTTTTTGATCTTGGCTTGCTAGCTGGCACAAATCTCATTGCTGCAGGTGACTTTAACTTCACACTAAATGCTGATGAGGTATGGGGTAATACAACACTACAGGACCAGGCGATTGGACACTTAAAAATGATCTTCCTTAGAAATAAAATTGTGGATATTATACTGGAGGTTATAGCTCCAACTTGGAGAAATGAAAGATTGGGTACGGATAGTATCTCTAAAAGGCTGGATCAGATTTTTATCTTTGAGGAAGTACTGAACCACATGGGAAGGTATAGGTCCTGGGTCGCTTACCCTTTCCTCTCAGATCATGCTCCTGTCATTCTGCAATTAGACACTTCAACTCATCGATCAACATACCCGTTCAAGTTAAATCCGATGTGGCTAAAGGATCCATAATTTTCGCAAATAGTCCACAAGGTCTGGACTGATCAGATCTTTCTACAAGAATCAAGTATTCAGAGAAGACTAGTGTGGAAACTGAAACTATTGAAAGAGAGTGTCAAAAGTTGGGAAAAACAACAGAGGATAAACAAAAACATAAGATTAGTACAGCTGGAGGCAGAGATATAGACCACGATACTAGAGAAATCTAGGGGGACTCAATGATCAAAGATAGATAACTACTTAAAGACCCTAGAGGAAGAACATAACAGATTACTCTTGGCTAAAGAGGAACATTGGAGACAAAGGAGCAGGGCAACTTGGATTATGAGTGGGAACCAAAATACAAAAAAAATTCACCATTTTTCCAGCTTCAGAAGAAACCAAAAACACATTTGGGAATTGATGAATGATGATGATGTGGTATTTTCGTGATAGGAGGTTCTTAAAGAAGAGGCATACAGATTTTACAAAAGTTTTTTTGAGGAGCCGGGCCATACAAATATTATAGATCAAGTCGCTATTTCCAGTCAATTTCCTAGATTTGTAGGGGAGGAGGAAGCTTCACAACTTAATAGAGCTTGCATAAAGGAGGAGATTTGGGATGTCATTAAAACATTTACAAAGGACAAAAGTCCAAGAGCTGATGGGTGGACTATTGAGTTCTACATATACTTCTTCGATCTTGTAGGCGATGAGTTGAGGGACTTAGTTGAGGACCTCAAGATCATAGGAGAAGTGAATAGAGCCATAAATTCGACTTTCTTGGCTCTCATTCCCAAAGCCAACAAACCAACCACATTTGGAGACTTCAGGCCCATAACATTGTATAATATGTGCTACAAGATTATTACAAAAATTCTAGCAAATAGGATCAAGCCTATTCTCTCTAGGACCTTATTTGGCGAACAATTGGGTTTTCTAAAAGGACGATAGATTCTCGATGCCATTGGTACTTCCCAAGATTGCCTACACAACATTAAACATAAAAAATTACAGGGATTAATACTGAAACTAGATCTAAAAAAAACATTTGATTGTATTAATTAAGACTTCTTAAGAATGATTCTTATACAAACTAGTTTTGGAATTTCGATCACCAAGTGGATAATAGGTTGTGTGACGAGTGAAACTATTACAGTTCTGATTAATGGGGAGACAACCTCTTTCTTCTAGAGTGAAAGAGGGTTAAGACAATCATGCCTTCTCTCCCCCTTACTATTCATATTAGTGATGGAAGGATTAAGTATGCTCCTAAAGAAAAGCCATACCGAAGGGAAAATAACTGGGGTAAAGGTTACAAGATTAGTAAAGATCCTCCATATTTTCTTCGTGGATGATGTCCTTTAATGACAAAAGAAAATTTGTAGGAATGGAGGGAGATTGAATCTATCATAAAAACCTTCTGCAGAGCGTCGTGTTTGCAGATTAACATGTCAAATTCCACCTTTCATTACTTAGGGCTCCAAGGGGAAGAATTAGAAACATTCAAAGCGATTTTCCCTTACAATTTCATTGATCTCACTGATCGTTTTAGATATTTGGGTTATTTTCTCAAGCCCGATAGATATAAGGTGAAAGACTGGAGGTTACTTACAAAATTTGTAAAAAGAATCAGGCTCTGGTGTAATAGATGGCTTTCTCTTGGGGGGCGCTTTGTCCTAATAAAATTTGTATTAGAGAGCCAAGACATATACTGGTGGTGCTAGCTGCCATCCGTGTATCTGTCCTCAACAAGATCAGACAACTAATCTATTCATTTCTTTGGTTGGGAGGTAGTGATAAAAAAAATATACATCTCAGCAGCCGAGATTCCATTGCAAGACCGAAGCATTTGGGAGGTTGGGGATTGAGAAACATTTTATTATTTAGTAAAGCATCGGCGACAAATTCACTGTGGTGGGTGTTGGCTAACGATGGAATTTGGCATAGTGTCATAATGGGAAAATACCTTCCACATTGCTTGGTAGCGACTTGGCTTTGGCTAGCTACCATTAGAACGAAAATGCATCTCAGATATGGATAAATCTACTAAAATCACTGTATATTATCCAACATTGGTTGTGATGGAAGCTAGCATCTGGTCATTCAGTCCACATTGGTCGGGACACAATTATGGCGATGGGGACTTCCGCTTTTCTGTCTCAAGAACTCCTTGCTTCCCTAAAAAAACAAAATATATATTTTATCTTTCAGGCAAAGGGAACACTACATCCAAGGACCCTATTCAATCATTGGTAGGGTAGTACAGAGCTTTGTCTCATGGGGAACATGGCAGCAGAATGGGATCGATATTGCAAGGCACTACTTGGGGCAGGGATCCAACTACAGGACCATGTTGATGAGCTACAATGGATTATGGGAGATAAGTCAGGGGTAATTACAACAAAAAATATATACGAGGCCCTAGAAACATAAAGATGGAAACAAAATTGTACAGGATAGAGGAGGAACATTTGGAAATGGAATATTTCACAAAAAATCAAGCTCTTTATTTGGCTATCAACATAAAAAAAATACTCATCTGGGACAATCTACAAAATCAAGGATGGGAAGGACCAAACATTTTTCACTTATGTCAAAAGTGTTGGAGTTACTTCACACACACCTAGGATTTATTTTTCCTAAGGCTTTTCCTATGTTTATTATCTTTATCCAGTCTCCTAAAGTTTAGGGAGAATATTCCTCTAAGAGAATATTCTCTTTAGTTTTCACTTCAGTTTGACTAGTTGAGTGGAGTCTAGATGTTGCATTGGTTTTGTCCCCATGTAACATTGGTATCATCACCAACTAATGTGAATTGTCCTTGGGATCATCACCAGACTAGCACATTACCCATGATTCCCTGATCTCCTCCTCACTTCACTCTGTTTCAGTTAGTTAACTGAAGACTGGTAGACTAGTTAACTCAACTAGGTGGCAGTTCACTCTCGTAACTAACTATGAGACTAGACTAGGTGGAAGCTCACTCCCGTAACTACTAGTGTGTGTCCACATCACTCTAGACCACCACTATGGTGCATTGGCTTCACCTCCAGTGCACATTGGTTGAGTTATACAAAGTATATCATGTGTAAATTATTCATTATTCATTACAGTTAATGAGAATTCTTCCATTCTTTCTCTCTTGCTTATTCTTTCTCAATTTATCTTTGTTAATTCCATGATTCCCTGATATCCTCCTCCTCACTTCATGAACTACTAAGAAAAATCTACACCAAATTATTTTTGCAGGTACCAAAGATTGAAGACAACGGAAAAAAGGAATTCCCAAAAGAATTCATTCTTACACCTTACAACTTCTTTGCATGGATGGAGAAGATGGTCATGCATATTCGAAGCAAAGGATTGTACAGATTAACCATGAATACAGAGACAAAACTGACATCAGCCATAGAAAAATCCAAGTATCTAAATCGAATGGATGAACCATTCAGAACAATTTGCAGTCTCATTTCTCCCGATCTCCTTTTTCACATATCTTCCTGTAAAACCCCCAATCAAGCTTATACCACCATGGAATGGCTCTTTGGAAAAAATGATGAGATGAGGGGACACATGCTCGAGGTGGAATTGCTCACATTGGATCCAAAAATCTTCGACAATCTCCAAAATTTATTTACAAAATATAAGGATTTACTGTCACAACTCAAAGCTTGCAGGGTTGATAAATCTAAGGAGGAGAAACAAATGTTTCTCACCATTCTCTCCAAACTTGGTCGTGAATTCTCTGTGTTCGTATCCACATTCCATTCAATCAAATTCGCCTTTGGAGCCACCTGAAAGATGCCTTCTCTTGAGGAATTTATCGAATCCTTGACACAAGAGCAAACCAAGGTCATCAACATGGGAAAAATCAAAGGCCCAAAGGTGCATGCACTTACTATGCAAGATGGAAGCCATCAATATCAGAAATCCAAAGATAAATACAAAAGGAAAGCTCATGCAAATCCGAAGAAGGAAGGGTACTCAAAACCCTTCACCGATGCCTTCAGATCCGAAGATGGAAAGGGAAGAAAAGGGGAGAAATGTACATACTGCCATAAAGGATTCCATCCAGAATCCACATGCATGCAAAAAAAAATAGATCTAATGACTCAAATACTTCAAAAAAATAACCTTGGAGTCACATCCCCGAGGGTGCCAAAAAGAAGAAGCCAGAAGATCAGAATCCCAAGAAAGGAAATTCTAGCCATGCCTTGATTGCCATCAACTCCTCTCCCAATGCTTGGATCGTAGATTCATAAGCATCACATCACATGGATGCCACAAAAGCAGTCTATTCTTCATTGGATGCATGCAAAGGTCCTCCTATTCTTATGGGGGACAACTCTCCAGTCAAGGTCACCAACAAAGGAAGGATTGAAATCACCAATGGAACCTTCGAGAATGTGCTACACGTTCCCAAAATTTTCATCAATCTTCTCTCTGTGTATCATATGACGAATTCCGACACTGGAAAGAAAGCCATATTGACACCTAATGCAATGGACATCTATGACATGCAAACCAATTCCAGGGTTGCTACCACTGAGGTAAATAATCCATCTAGATTGTATACATTTTCTGAATTTATTGAACCAGATTCTGTTTTACTGCTTACCCATGATGATGATAGTAGTAGGATATGACACAGAAGGTTCGAGCATTTGAATTTTAGATATATGCAACCAATCAACAAGCAAATATTGGTCGATGGTCTACCAGATATTCATTTCTCCAAAGAAATATGTGAGGGATGTGTTCTTGAAAAACACCCTCAAGAGAAATTCGACAGAGGAAAGACTTAGAGAGATTCCTCTCCTTTAGATCTGATCCATAGTGACCTCATGGGCCCTTTTCTACATCCATCCATCAATAAAGAAAGGCATGTGCTCATTTTTGTTGATGATTTCTCATGGTTCACATGGATTTACTTTCTCAGGAAAAAACGAGAGGTCTTTCAACACCTCAAAGATTTCAAAGCCTTGGTTGAGACACAGTCAGGAAAGAAAATCAAAGTTCTATGAATTGATAACGGGGGAGAGTATGTCAATCATGAGATCTAGAATATTTTTCATGAGGAAGGGATTTAGTTGCAGCACATAGTTCCCTATACTCCGTAACAAAACGAGGTTGCTGAGCGGAAAAACATATCTCTAAAAGAGATGGCATCTTGCATGTTGCATGCAAAATCACTTCCATATAGATTATTGGACAAAGCACTTAATGGTGCAACCTACATCCAAAACATATCTACCGATAGATTTGTTAAGGATAAGACCCCCTACAAGGCTTGGAGTGACCTCAAACCGGAAGTGACCCACTTTCGTATTTTCGGTTCACGTGCATGGGCCCAGATTCCCTCTGAAAAGAGGAAGGAACTTGATCCACATAGCACATAGTGTATCTTTGTTGGATACCCCAATGGTGTGAAGGGATACAAACTTATTGATATTTCCTCGGACTGACTTGTCATTGAGCGAAGTGTCCAATTCGAGGAAAGTGTCTTGCATGTACCTTGGCAACCGCATGCAAACATCTTCATTCTTCCACCTGTCCGAGATGATGAACATGCAGATGCCGAATCTTCTTCAGACGAGAGTTATGATTGAGAAGATTTAGATGATCCAGATACAGAGTCAGTACAGTCGGATGCAGAGTCAGTGCATCCAGATGCAGATGCAGAGCCAGAGTAGAGGCCCAAGTGGGCCCAAACTACTCTTCAGGATGTAGGGGATCTTGTTGGTGATCCAACCAATACTTGGAGGACTCAATCTAATTTTGAGGAGCCTCCTATTAGACTCACTTCCACTGAACCATTGCCCTCCAGACATATTTTCTTGGTTTAGTCTTCAAATCCACAGTCTTATGGCGAGGCTGCTGGAAATACCTTTTGGGAATCCTCCATGCAGGAGGAGTACAACTCTCTCCTTGAGAACCAGAGTTGGGATCTGGTTCCCCTTCCTTCTGGAAGGAAACTTGTCAGGTGCAGATGGGTCTATGGGACCAAGAGCGCAACAAATGGACAGATTAGCAGATACAAAGCCATGCTTGTTGCTAATGGCTTTTATCAGGTGCATGGCATTGAATATAATTAGACCTTTTCTCCAGTAGTGAAGATGGATTCCATACAATTGGAACTTGCCATTGCGGCAACCAAGGGATGGGAAGTCCATTAGATGGACATGAAAAATGCATTTATTAACGATGATCTTTCTAAGGAGATCTATATGGAGCAACCCCAAGGATTTATGCAGGATTAATCTTTGGTATGTCAACTAAAGAAGTCTCTTTATGGAATCAAGCAGGCTCCGAGGGAATGGTATGCCAAGATGGATTCCTACCTACTGTCACAGAACTTTGTATGTTGTAAATCAGACCCAAATGTTTACATGATCAAGACAACTGATTCACTTCTACTCTTAGTTCTGTATGTTGATGATTTGTTGCTCACCGGTTAGTCGACTTCAACGATTGTTGCAGTCAAGAGGATTCTACATGAGAGGTTCTTGATGATGGACATGGGTCTGCTACACTTCTTCCTTGGACTCAAGATCAGTCAGGATGCATCAGGCATAAAACTGTCTCAGGCCACGTATGCACGAGATCTCCTTGAGATATTTCACATGAAAAAATACAAGTATGGTCTGAATCCTTTCCGATCAGGAGCCAAACTTGAGGATGGCGGGGACACTCCAATGGTTGACAACACACTATACAAACAACTAGTGGGGAGCTTGTTGTATCTCACACACTCCAGACCAGATCTCCCCTATGTAATTGTCGCAGTTTCTAGGTTCATGTAGGAGCCGCATGAGCTACATTGGAAGGCTGCAAAGCATATCCTTCGATATGTACAAGGCACCATCACCTTTGAGATTCATTATGCAACAAAATCTACAATGGACTCATCAGGCTCACTGATTCTGACTGGGCTGGCGATAACGCTGATTGCAAATCCACATCTGGTTACTCACTCAGTCTTGGTTTCGGGCCTATCTGTTGGTCGAGAAAGAAGCATGCTACTATTTCTCTTTCTTCAGTCGAGTCAGAGTACAGAGGGGTAGTTAACATAACCATTCAGGCTATGTGGCTACAACATTTTTTCACTAAGTTGGAAATTCAGTTTCATCGACCGATCGTCATTTGGTGTGACAACCAGAGCACTTTGAAGTTCTGCAGAGATCCAGTTCAGAGGCAACAGACGAAGCACATCGAGATCCACATGCACTACATTTGGGGATTAGTACACGAGGGGATCATCGACCTACAGTTCCGTCCTTTAGTAGAACAAATGATGTACATCTTCACCAAGACCTTCACTGAGCAGAAGTTCTATTCTCTACGAAGTCGTCTTGGAGTGAAGGACACAGTTGCCTAGTAATTGTCAGTTCTTCTGTTTACATACATTTTACCTTGAGGGGGGGGGGGGTTTCCCATGAGGTTTTTCCTCTTTCCTCACTTTATTTCAATGTATATTTTGTATTTGGGTACCTAACATGGCCTTGTTGCTGGGAACCATTCTTTATTTTTGCCATAATGATGTTCAAGGGAGGTGTTGGGGTTACTTCACACACACCTAGTATTTCTTTTTCCTAAGGTTTGTCCTATGTTTATTAATCTTTATTGAGTCTCCTAAAGTTTAGGGAGAATATTCCTCTAGGAGAATATTCTCTTCAATTTTCACTTCAGTTTGACTAGTTGAGTGGAGTCTAGATGCTGCATTGGTTTTGTCACCATGCAACATTGGGATCATCACCAGCTAATGCACATTTTCCTTGGGATCATCACCAGTCTGGCGCATTACCCATGATTCCTTGATCTCCTCCTCACTTCACTCTGTTTCAATCAATTAACTGAAGACTAGTAGACTAGTTAACTTAGCTAGGTGGCAGTTCATTCTCATAACTGCCCGAGAGACTAGACTAGGTGGCAGTTCAATCCCGTAACTATTGGTGTGTGTCCAGATCACTCTAGACCACCATTATGGTGCATTGGCTTCACCTCCAGTTCACATTGGTTGAGTTATACATAGTATATCATGTGTAAATTATTCATTATTCATTACAGTTAATGAGAATTCTTCCATTCTTTCTCTCTTGCTTCTTCTTTCTCAATTTCTGTCTACAAATGTGTGTGGTATTTTCTTGCTAGATCTATTCTATGCAGGTTCAACACATTTACAAAAAGGACTCTGAAACAATTACCCATCTATTAGTAAAATGTGTATTCACCCAACATATTTGGAGCATAATTATAAAAGAGTTAAAGCTAAGGACAAAATGGGAGGGGAACTTCATGAGAAATTGCTTTGAATACTGGGCAAAGAGGGAGACAAATTATTCACATCTTCCTTGCCTGGTTAGCTGACATATCTGGTTAGAACGTAATAAGAAAATCTTTGAGCATGGGAGTCCATCTACTAACACTGTTTGTTACAAGATTCTTGGGGGAATGGAATGTGCCAAGATGCAAAAAGAGCCAACTCAAAGAACTATAAGGCCTTCAATACAAAATGGGAGGACTACCGGTTGGTTTGACGGTGATGCCCAAAACAATGGACAACAGAGTGGAGAAGGAGGTTTGATAAGGACCGATGAACACACAATATATAAGTGGACCTTCAACTGTGGTGGAAGCACCAATACAAGAGCATACCTTCTTGGATTCTGTGCTACACTCACCTTGGAAACAAGGCTTAACATTGTGGATTTGTAGGTACTGGGAGACTCAAGAATTATAACCGATTGGCTAAACAAAAAAGACAAACTACAAGTAAATTTCCTTGAATGTTGGAAAGACAGAATCAAGGAGCTCAACAATGACTTTACATTTATCTCCTACACACATATTTTCCGAGAATCAAATATGGAGGCTGGCCTTCTATCAAAGAGATCACTACAGGAGCAGGAGGGGATAATAAAATATCACAAGTGGATAGATGGTCATGAGGGACCTACATTATTTCTTAAACTTTATTAGGACCACCAGAGAAGTAACTAGCCCACATGTTATGTGTATATTTTGAATTTCCCATTAGTGGTGGAGTACTCTACTATGTTTTTGTATAAAACACTCTTGTAACAACTCTCAACGTTGGATGGAAGCGACTTATTAGTTACAAATCTTTACCGAAAGTGTTATGTATTGACTGTCTAATATGTTACTTTATCATAAATTCAGGGACGATGGTCTTACTTTCATTGCAGGAAAGCGGTTTTGTAATATTTTGGTCTATACCAAACGTTATATAAATATATTGAGAAATTTTCTTGTGGAAAAAAAAATAAAACTACTAACTCCCTTGAACTTTGAATCCAAAAAAGTCTCATCATAAATTGGATTTTTATATGTTTTTGAACCCTTTTAAAAAGCTAGTGCAATGAAATTTTAATATGTTTTTGAACCCTTTTAAAAATCTAGTGCATGCTTCAATAGACAATCCTATAAACAAATAGTGTAGGATATCGTGTCAGAATAGGACCTCGTGGATATATAGCCAAATAAAGGGAAATATTTTGAATGACATCATTTTTTTTACTCAAACTAGGAAATTTGTATTATATAAAGGTTGCATCAACGCATAAAATTACATATAGAGGCAAAATATCCTTGCAAAGGGGAGGATATTCCAAAGTTGAGGCTAGACTATGTTGGGCTTGAGAATTACAATGGATCACAAATGTTTGACAACTCTTACATTAAAATTTTTTGACAGGGTAAACCCTGTAGAAAACATCGAGACAACACCAAAATTGGAAGTTCACGCAAAATTAAACTAGGGGGGAACCTGTTCCAATATTCAACCTCTTCCATTTCATTGTCTTGGTCTTGGGGGGCTGTTGCATTGAGGTTGGGGATCAACTGCGACCATGAGCTATAATTAGCAGATTTTGACCCTACTGAGGCGATTCCATGTTTCCTATTGAATGTCGGTTGGAGCCTAATATCTTATAGTTGACTCCTAAGTATGTCGAACTCATCGTGTAAAGACTTAAATGATTCCTTGTGGTGCAATGTCAGCTCAATCACAACAAGAACCTGGGACGCCAACATGCCCACTCTTCCCTGAATGGAGATGACCAACGAACGCAAGTCGTCCAACTCATGTTGCAGTTGGAGCATCCTTGAATTCGATCCTTGACGTCTGCTTGCCATGCTGAAGGTCTTGTCCAAAATTTGCTGCCACTTGAGGAGATGTTGGAGTCGATGCTAAAGTCTTGTGCCAAAGTTGGATATAAAGCCGCTTGTTGCCTGATTTGGGGGGGAGTATTATCTTTCATGCTTGCAAATTTTCCACTGAAACCTATTGAGGTTTGATGTTTGAGAGCATGTGAGTTAGATCTAGGCAGGTTTGAGGATAATGGGGCACGAGAGTAGAGGGGGGAGAGGGCCTACTGGAGCATGAGAGAAGCCAAATCTCAAGGCAACTTCATGCAAACAAATGAGGGAGAGGCCACACACAAGTTGGAAGAGAGGAGGGCGGTACGAGATGAGGCCATCAACATGTGGGGGGGATGGAAGCTAGGAGGGAAGAGTCCCATCTTAGTGAGGAAGTATAGAGGGCCAAGCAGAGTGACGAGAGGGAGGGGATAGAGAAAGTTCGAGATGAAAGACAAAGAAAGGGGGGGATGGAGGAAAGGACAAGGGGGTGAAGGGAGCCACGAGGGAAAAGAGATTGGACATGGATCAAAGGGAAAGGGGTTTCACATGTCGAGAAAGGAGAGGGCCAAGGAAAGGGGAGGGGCCCTCCAAAAACAAAGACCGTGATCATATGCCTAGGCCATTAGAGAGGAGCTAAGGGGCAGAGTTGAACTTGATGCTTCCATCAATGTCAAGTGAGCCAACTTCTTCGTTGACTCCATTGCTGGCCAGTTTGTCTGGAAGAGAATTTAGATCTCTCTTAACATGCCACGAGAACACTTAATTAAAATCCTTAAGGATACCATGTATGTGTCTGAAAATTGATCTGAGGATTGCATCCACAGGGAGGGAGGAAAGCCTTAGGTGCCTTATTGTATGCTTAGAGTCGCCCACAACTGAGAGAATTATGTTTTTTTTAGATCTGGCTATGACTAGTCCTTTTAGGAGGGCATATGCTTCGACCTGGTTATTGGTGGCCACTCCTAAATTCCATGAGAAAGTGGACTCAATATGTCATCTTGGACGACATAAAAGCCCTCCCTCACCTGCCACCCCGAAATGACATCAAATTTTAGTTGTTAAATATTGATCTAATTCCAATATAAGGTTTTGATTATTAATTTTTTTTTTTTTTGGAAATTTTTTAGTCATTTTTTCATATTTTATGAGTGGTATTTATTGTGAGTTTATTAATGTTAGTTATGCCACTTAATCTAGTAAGGACATCAATTAAAATGCACAACACACAATTAATTTAGAAAAAAATCCGTCTTAATATTATAAAAAACAATTAAACCCTTAATACATAAATAACCTCTTAAAATAATAAAATACGACATTTAAAAAAACACAAGACTAAAACTTATTAAAAATAATAAAGTTACGTTTAAAATAACTTATTTAAATATAATCTAAGTGAATAGTAAGAATGTTGTGGTGAATTACACGTCATGCACTTCTCCATAAAAATATTTATTCCAAAGTTGAAATTAGTGTTCCAAGTTGAAATTGTTATTGAAATAATTTAAAAGATGAAAAAGGTAATATGAAACTTCCAATTTCCAAATATCAAATTTCCAAAACTTAATAGCAATGTAAGCCATCTTTTTACCTCTAATTTTTTTTAAAGTTTGAGTATACTTTATGATAAAGTCATCGTGGGAAGAGGTAGTATATTCGAGCCATCAATTACTTTATTCACAAAAGTATTAAAGGTTTAATTTTATTAAAACAAAGTCACATGTCTTTGGATGGAATTAGACACGTTTTTTTGTTTTTTTAAAGTTGATGGTTATTAAATATCATATGTGAGACAAAAGAAATTAGACTCATTCGTTTTCTAACATTATGTATTCATTTTTTATGAGCATTTTTATTAGTCTCCGTTGAAAGCGTAGAGGGATTATAGCAATCGATAATTCATTGATTTCATATTAATATATCTTTTGATTATAAATTTTCGTTCCATTTCTATTGTTCGTATTATAGAACTAAAAACATTATTTTTTATATAATAAAAAAAACGTTATATGTCATCATCTCATTGGAGAATAGATTCAAAGTCTTATTGCCGACTCCGCTATTCCCAATGTTTTAATTCATGTTTTAATCCAAGATCAACACACATATTTTCTTATGCATTGCTTGAAGGTGGATTAATGCTAGCATTAGTTTGAATGTTTGTCTTAACATTTTCTGCTAGCTAAATTTATCCTAAGTTTCGTTAATTATAATTTTTTATGTGCTTGTTGTACTATTATTATTACTATTAATATTATTTTATTAGCGCAAGGCCCTTGGACAGTTTTGACATCCTTAAATGTTTACTTAACATGTGTGTTACAATACATTTTTCTCCAATTTTTTGATACAATCTTGTCTGTAGTGAATTTGGGCAGTTAAACTTGTTCTTGCACTTTGCAGGATTGAGATGGAATGAGGAATCCATACATGCTTTATAAAATCCCATGTCCATACTTTATAAAAATAGTTATTTAATGTGTATAATTATTTATTTCAATATTTTAAATCTAAAATTTAGTAATATCTAACACACTTATCCTTTAAATTTCTTGACTTTTATTTTAATATTTTTAAATATAATCATAAACCTAATTATAATTTCACTTTTAATATATGATTCAATAATGCACTTAAAAATTAATATCTATATTTTATAAAAATACATATTTAATGTAAATGATTATTTACTTTAATATTTTTAAATATAGAATTTAAAAAAGCTTTGTTTTCATTACTTCAATTTTTTTTTAAAATAAGAGATTTAACATCCTTTAATAATTTTATGTAATTAAATTTTACAATATCAATATTTAATATTAATAATTTAATATTTGAAAATAATGTTTTCAGATAATGTTAGATAGTTGATAGAGATCACCATCAGTCAACAATCACAATTTTGAGCTCGCCAACCCGGGAGTCCGCTTGTCAATTTGTATATCGCAAAATTTCGTGTGTTGTTTGGAGGACACAAAACAATAGAAGCTCAATTTTGAGCCCGCCAGCCCAGGAACCTACGATCCAAAAAGTTGCTAAGTATGGAATGAGGAAGCCTTACATAATTTATAAAATCCCATGTCCATACTTTATAAAAGTACATATTTAATGTGTATAATTATTTATTTCAATATTTTAAATCTAAAATTTAGTAATATCTAACGTACTTATCCTTTAGATTTCTTGACTTTTATTTTCATATTTTTAAATATAATCATAAACCTAATTATAATATCATCTTAATTAATTTATGTTTTGTATATGATTCAATAATGCACTTAAAAATTAATAACTATATTTTATAAAAATACATGTTTAATGTAAATGATTATTTATTTTAATATTTTTAAATAAAGAATTTAAAAAAACTTTGTTTTGTTTACTTCAATTTTTTTAAAACAAGGGCAGTGGAGTAGTCCCTGCCGAATTTAATGCAATTTGTTCATAAGGCAAAAATATTCCAATGTTGAAGTATGACTCCATTAGTATTCTAATGTTGTAGTATGAGTACAAGCAGTTTTGTGAATTTTATAGAAAATTATAGTTGAAAATTAGACTAGAATGTTGCGATTTGAGTTTTTTTTTCTTTAATTTTGGTGTTTGAGGCATTTTCACGATGTTATTATTCATTTTATAAATCAATGTGTTGTAAGGATTACTCGGTTACAATAAATTATCATTGTGAAAATAATAAAAAAAGAAGGAATAAAAAAATTTAATGTGAAAACAATATTGTGCGATTAGATGGTGTGATGCAACTTAATGGTAAATATTTTAATGAAATAATATGATTACATTCACTTTTGGCAATTTTATTTTGTCTTTGATTTTATTGGACCGCTGACATTGTATATAACAAAAGACAAGGAAATGAAATGCGATTTAATGCATGATTGGCCATAAGCTAGGAAATTTCTTCATGGTAAATATTCCAATGTAGCATTGTACAAAATATTTCATTTTTTGATAAGCGAAGTGCACACACACACACACACACACACACACACACACACACACACACACACACACACACACACACACACACACACAGTGTAATAAGCATATATGTTCTATCTTCAAGAAAGTGGAAGCAAAGACTATGGTACAATGTTGCTCTTTGGTCTTCATTCAAGTGACATCAACTTTTATCAACTAGTTGATTTAAGAAGTAAATTCAGTGGTTCAAGTTTTAATGAGTTGAATTTTGTTTTCCTTCTCCTAATTTGAGATGTAAGAGTATGTTGTCTTCATTCACTGTGAATCTACCATGAACTCGAAGGTCTCGTAGCATGTAGACAATTGCTAGTTTTTTGTGTAGATATGTCTCATATGACATGTCTATTAGGCTAGGCATTATATTGTGCAGAAGAGACTCTCTGACAGTGCATTGTACAGTCTTGTTGTCAATGGTGCGGATAATAGCATTGAGGCAATGTTGATATGTGAAAGGGTGTTTTTGACTACATTTAATACAATCAACCATTGCATCTTTTATCAGTGCAGTTGCGCCTGTAGGATAGTTACAATATGCACAGACAGGCTCGAACAGTGTTGAATATGCATTTGCAATTGTCAGGGTACCTTCAACCTGCATATATATTACAGAAGGGGATAAGTTAAATAGTATATATACATGTATAAAATTTTAAATGCTTGTGTGTATGAAGTTTGTAAATGAAGTTCTACATGGATACTTACAACATTTGTTGAACATGTTATTTTTTTCAGATCCTCTACAACTTCTGTTCTGAGTTTTGTTATGAATGTTGATTGCGTTGTGCGAAACACCTTTTCTTTTATGTCTCTCCTTTTGGTGATATTTTTAAATAGCATAATGGGGAATTTTCCTATTTGTAGTTGTTGTTCAATTGAGCTAAAGAAATGTGCATATGTTTCGAACAATTGAAGCTGCTACATAGAATATGATAGTTGTTATTTAGTTGAATTTAATATATATTAGAAAGTTAAAGATAAAAGAATGAACATTGGAGGTCGTACCATTGCCTTGTCATTGTCTGTGTTCCCATACTTTATGTGCAATGTGTACTGCAACCCGACTTTTCTTGCGGGGGTGACGACAACTCCGATGGTTCCAATTGGGTACATGTCAATGTTATCTGCAAATTGTCTAATTGTTGTGTTTGGTATGAAAGTTTATTCTTTACAAATTGGGGATAATGTTTCTACGAGACTGGATTCATCTAGCGAGATAATCTAATCACAGTCACCACGGTCATAGTTGGTTTTTGGTAGAATTTTAAAATTTGTAATAGATATTCCACTGCCAGGTAAAATCTTGTGCTCATGCTTTTGTATAAGGTGTGCAGGAACAATTAATGTGACTGTCATCATGCCATTTTCATCTGTCATATCAACACAAAGAATTTTACGTGATTTATTTACTTTATCCAAATAGGTGCTGTAGACAACCATGACGTCTTCGATGAAAAGTTCCCCAATCCCGTGGCTATTCAAGTCCTCAATCGATACAATATTTGGAGGTGTAAATCTGGGCCATTGAAAGGAGATTGCAAGAAATAAGTGATATGAAGAACATCTTCTATTTTTTTATTTGTTTTCATAAATTGAGAGTTTTTCATATCTATGCACATACCTTTCAATTTCTTCTTGTTGCATAATTGTGGTTGCATCGCTTGAGTTTGCAATGTTGGTTGCATCAGTTACAGGCATTGGTACTTCAGGTAACAATGTTTCACGTGTACTAAACATAATAAGTTGTGAATGACATTAGTAGATGTTGTTCTTCATTTTTTCATGTATAAAATAAAGATAGTTTATGAATGTTGAAAGGAAGATAATTTATGAATATTTACCTTGGAAATTGTTGATATTGTGGTGTTTGTGATGCGTGACTGCTAATTGTTTCTTGGCTTGTCCAGGTTCTTCTCTGTAGAACATTCCAACATTGTATATGAAACATATAAGATAGAAGAAGTAGTGTGACATACATAAGACAGGTTGGTTTGCATATGGATTGTGATTCTACATATGTATATAACTTACTAGGAAGAAGACATTGGATGTGTTATTGTTATGACCATACCTTCTCTTTGAAGATTGTTCTTGGATTTCTTCTCCGATGTCGCTTGTAACTTATTCTTCTTTGTCACTTGTTCTATTTATTTTGATGTAAAGGTGATGTATAAAATGCAATATAGAATATAAGAATATGAAATATGGAACAATAACAAATGACATTTGGAATGCAAATTAATAAAATACAGAGAAGGTTGGAAATATGTACCTTTTTTCCATCCATGTTTGTAATTGTCCTTATTATCTTTTTAGCACAGATAATTGGTTTGATGTACTATACATTGAACAAAACAATCAAGGAAAGTGAATAGTTATGCAAATAGATTTTAGGAAGATGCAAGTGCACTGAAAGTTGCTAATGTATTGTTTTTTTATATTACCAACATGTAACATCGAGACTATACCAACCTTTTTTCAATTGTGAGATGATTTTTTATGCTATACAAGGGAAAGGCGTTTGTAAATGTGTAACAAAGATATGTAAATATGCTTTAGATCAAAATATGCATTATGATTTTTGTGTATTTTAGACTTCAAGTATGAGACAAATTATATCATGATTGGTCCAATATGTATTCAATGTATATATTCTGGAGTTTTGATTCTTTGCATTTGACCAAATATGATCAATGAGCGTTTTATGTGCATGGTTTGTTTTTCCTAGGAGCATATGGGCATTGTAAATGCACATGTAGTTTTCCAATTTTTTTGTCTGCTCATTACACTGTGACATGTGAATATTGAAGTCTCCTAGAATGACTAGGATTTCGTTTTGGTGAAAATGACATAATGATTTTGTGATGGTATTGAATATGCTGGACAAAGTTGCATGCAGGGTAGCATAAATGTTGATTATTGCAAGATGGGATCCATGGAATGCTACTTTAGCTATAAGGACCTCTACAAATTGGTCTTCGTGTGCATATGTTCCAGTATTGACAGATGTTTTTTACTAGTGTCATGACTCCATGTTTAGTGCAACTTGATATGCAATTGAAGATTGGAAATTGTTGATTTAGCATAGATATAAATGTCATGTATGTTTCTTGCAAGCATAAAATATCAGATTGCATTGTGTCATAGTCATTGAGTATGTCATTCATATGTGCATGCAAGCTATGTGTGTTTAGCGTAAGAATTGAGATGGATGTGGTTGACTTTATGGACTCTAAATCACATGCCAAGTCCCATTTTGCAATGCTTCAGAGGCACTGCATCTCAGTATCAATTTTTTGTTTCACTTTGAAGTTATCCATTTTGAGAGAATTTAGAAAATACAAAGACTCTATGTTTCTTACACGAGATAAGGCTGTATATACCAATCCATGGATTCGTATCCCGATAGGGTCAAATGAAACATTGTCAAGTGTTAAACCCTGGGACCTATGTATTGTACGTGCACATGAAAATTTGATAGGGATTTTTTTTCGGATCTTCAAATGGGATGTATTTTTTTTTGTTGATAGTGGTTTTGCTATGTGCAATATGGGGATCCATTCATTCGAAATGTCCATGGTATACAAGTATGCGAGCTTGTTAGCTTGGCAATGTACAATGTGTGGATCATAGAACTTGATCCACAAGACATTGAGTTTGTCTTTTTTTGTGTAGGCTTTGACTATTCCATCTGCACCATTGACTAGACCATCTTGCAAATCATAGTTACATGCATATATTTCAACAAGCATGTTTAATTTTATGACAAGTTGGGAAGGAAAAGTTGATGTATGTTGATGGTATGGTACATTTCCATGGTTTTCTTCCTCCTCATCAATTGCATTGATTAGAAGCTCATTGCCAGACATCAATGATAACATATGTTTGTTATGTAGTGCAACATTCTTTGTTTTTGTAGAATAAGTAAGGAAATGTTGGATCATTTGGGGCAGGTCGCATATTGATATATGTCAAATCATTGCTTGTTTGGCTATTTGTTCGCATCCTATTCATAATTGCAATAAATTTCTCATTTGTTTGGCTCATTGTAGTATTTAATTCATAGCACTTCACATTATCTTTCCAAAAGTCACATGTTATTGTTTGCATGTTCATGGTAGGTTGTTCGAATATGAGGGAATCTTGTATCGATTGTGCTTGATAGAGATCACCACAAAAGATCACATCTATGTTTCCAAAGTACTTTGTCTGTATGTGTTTAATGTTTATTAGTCTATTGTCAATGCTGAATAGGAATTGACTTCCGATTAGAGAAGCTTCATCAATGAAGACAAGTTGTAGTTCTCGATAAATCTTAGACAAGTTGTCTAGCATTTCTTTGCTAAGTGGAAGCAAATGGGACTTGTTGAATGACATTAGAAATGCGGAGTGGATCGTTGTGCCACCTGCATTATAAGCAACTTTACCTATGTATGCAAGTATCAAGCCCTTTGGTTTCAAAGGGTCAATTGTATTGTGTGCATCATATATTTGTATGGGCATTTGGAATATGATCTTTGTTGTAAATGTTTTTCCTGTACCTGCCCCACCTGTGAGGAGCAAGTGCAATGGATTTTGGATGTCCATTGATTTCTTTAGGGCAATGTCTTTGACAATTGCTTGTTGTTATTTATTTAACAATCTTCTAAGTCTATAATATTTTTCATTTTCGAGGAAGAGTGGGTGGTATGTGACTTGAAAGCCTAGGTTAATTATTTTTTTCAGATGTGAATCTCGAGGGCATTTAAAGTCTTGTTGCAATTCATACTATTCACAGTGGACTTTAGTTGGTGCTTGTTCTGTGAATGTATCATCAATATCCATAGGGTTATTATGGAATTTTTCAATTGCATTTTCGAGGTCACCCCATGTTGGATTGATGTTATATGTAAATTTAGCTGCATTTATTTGTATTGTTTTTGCGTGGAAACTATAAGCAGCCTGCCATGTAGGCAGGTCATGTTTTAGTGTATGCTCATGTTTCTCAAATGGCACATATAGAAATAGCTTCTCTCTACAATAATTTTCATTGTCAATGTGTTTTTTGTATTTGATGAATCATATGACATTTGGTTTTTTCCTTTTTGATATGTGTGTACCATTTTTTTTGTACTTGGACAAAAATTCAGCAAGGCAGACATTGTAAATAGTATGTGGCTACTCAATGTATTAATTAATAATAGATTGGCACATTACATCTTTTGAAGTATCAGGTTCTTGTTTTAATAGAAAGGGTGGCTTCAACATAAATGTGCATTTATCTATTGGGGATGTGTTTATAAATATACATTCTCTTGAACTGCAATGTAGTGGTAGAGAAAGTGCTATGTGAACTTCTTGTTGAGAATATATTTGTTGAAGATTAAGTAATGTATTTCCAAGTGTGCGTATCATTTGAATAACATCGATTTCACTCCTTTCATGTTTTTTGTGTATTTTTCGAAATGCATTTGCCATAGATTTTTCAACTCTAGTCATGTATGAACTACAATATGATGTTGCAGCATATGCGTTGAGCACGTACTGTGCATCTGTATTTGCATTCCATAAACTTGGCATGTCCTTTGAAAAACTGTTGTTCCAAATATGTGAAGGTTTTCGTTTAAGGAAGATTGTTGGTTGTTTCAATTTACATTGTATTAGTTGGATGTATTGATCTTCTGCTAGGTCCATTTCCACTAAGAAGTCTTCAAAGGTCATTTCACTATCATAGATTTTTTGGTCTAGAGATGTGAATAGGGACCTTGACTTGTCAGCAAGAGCGTTATCCAGTGAGCTTATTGGTTTGAGCACTGTTGTTTTTTTCATTGATGGCATAGGGAAGTTGTATCTGCAATGGGAATTCATTTGTTTCTTACAGCTTCTTGTATGGTAATGCCTATGGAATTTGGAAAGATCTGGATCCAAGTGGTCTGTGTCGCATGTTATGTATTTGTCCAAGAAATTATCAATTTCTGAGTTGTTGTCCCTTCCATATATTGGGGCATATTCTACCCATAGTAGTCCATGTTCATGCTCGCTTCCTCTATTTTGGAACTTTGTTACAAAGTAGTAGTCAACTACTTTTCCAAACAATGTTTCATCATGACATATCAAATGCTTTAGAGCATTTATTCTATGTCTATAGTAATGACTACATGTCATTGGATCCTTTCTTATGAGGAAGTCAATGTCATTATATTCCAATGTTTCAATGTGCTTTTGCTTTCGCCTGTTCTTATACAATTCAACCAATGTAGATACTAATGGAGTCCATTGATGCTATGCGTTTGTGAATGTGATGAAGAAGGTTGGTGGCCCCAATTGCCGTATCACTGCAAATATTTTTTTCTGTATTTGGTGAAGGTAATCAGGAGAAATGAGGATGTTTTTGAAGTCTATGTATCCAATATCAGATTTGAGTATTTTTTCCAAGTTTGGTTTGTACTTTACATCTCTTGCTAATAATGTTCTTCCTCTTAGTTGTCCCTTTCTAATTTGTATCCACATGCAAGAGCGTACTTTGTCAATTAGTATTTGCATTGTTTTGAAAAACAAATTTGTTGTGTGATATGAGAAATCACTGCTAGCGTGTAGCAATTCCCATTTTACTATTTTTAGGTAAGTAAAGTTGTTTATAATGTCATCGTCACGTGGATCACCGAAGAACAAGGTTGGAAAGTTCATTTCTTTTGCAAATTTGTCCTTGAAAATGCCAAGTGGGCATTTCCCTTCAGCAGATGCAACTTCGATGATCTTGTCTTGCAAATCGTAAATGCATTGTGATTCTATGAATCCATATACTAATGTTTCAGTTGGTCTTTCATTATTTGATTCAATATCCATATCACTTCCACAATCATAATTCTTATTGTCTATGCAATTATGATTGTATTGTTCCAAAACAACACTCCATTGCTTGTTTATAGAGATGTTTTCAGCCTTATATAGAGATCTAGAACATAATTGTTGCAGTGCTCTCATGACAATGTTTACACATACTTTTCCGGTCTGGTATGCATTCTTGTATTGCAATCGTCTTTTTAATGCAACTACAATTGTCAGTGTTTCATCCATAAATTGTGGCAAGGCTTTTTGCACAACATCCATATGCACAGGGACATTGATAATTGATCCTGTCAAGCCTAACTGGTATCGCTTGTAACCCCATTGCCTAATTTGTGCAATTGCAATTTGGAGTGATACACGTCTCTCTTCAAGTTCTGAAAGTGTCTTTACCATTGGTAATGACATGTTACGTCTTATTTGTTCAGGTGTTGCAAATTTTGGCAATTTTCCATTTTGGACAACTCTCTTGCAAGGAAGGCATATCTTCTCACTAGAGAATCTTTTTTTAGTTGTTGTTAATAGAAGATATTATTTTTGCAAGTCTTCAGTGAAGTATCTAATGTTGTGTGAAAAATACAGTTGCTCACAAATTTCACATGTGTTCTTAGGTGTGTCCTGTAGCTTCTTTAGATATGTTTCTTGTGAATCATTCTTTGTTACATGGACATGCATAGTAGATGTATTCTCTATTGCTTGCTTATGTTCAATATCTGTACATGAAGGTGTCTGTTCCAACATAGGATATGTTAATCATGTTCTTTTGGTAAGAGTAATTGTTGGGTTAATGGGAGTTGTGTGGTGTTCATCTACATCTCTTTTTAGTCCATGTCTAATGGGGAAGTTGTCCTCACATTTGTTGTTTTCACGAATCATTTTTTTAACCTTGCGACAAGAAAGTGCATGCTTTTTAGTAGCATGTGTGATTTTTTGATGGCAAGGCATATCGGAGGTGGAAGCAGTATTTGGCATCGAAAGTTTATCCTTCCCATATACATGATAAAGACAATGGTGTTTTTCCAAGGTGTGTTCAAGAAGCAATGTATTAGTGTTGATACTTGCTGTAAATGGCACATCTGTAACTAGGAGATGGTCAATCCCATGTGTGTTGTCTAGATCGATTGTAGCTTGGCTACAATGTGAAGTGCATATACTATTTCCATTTTCTCTTATTAAAGGTTCATAGTGAACGTGAAATGTATCTGTTTCAAATGACAACAAATCGACTGTTCGATGACAGTTCAAGTGAGTAGAGTAGAGGGTTACAATGTTATTGCAATGGGAGGACCATACTTGGATATTTACATTGAAAATGATTGATATCCATTGTAAACAGAATGGCCCACCCTCTATCTTCCCCTTCTGATATGGCATTTCCATTTTGACAAGATACTCTTGCCAATCATTGATAATTTATGAACTATGTATGACATTGCATGACAAGTGTTGATGTAAGCAATGAAATGCATCGGGGTCACTACTTGTAATTGCATTGCATAATGATTGGACAATATAAAGTCTCAAGGATTGTACATTGAAGTCTGTTGCTATCAAGTAGCAAATTGCTACAAACAGACTATCCCCACAAGAATATGTGTTGGTTATTGCTCTTCTTAATCCATGAGTATGCATCCTATGCATGATACAATTCCAGTGGCATTCAAGGTTCTTGAACATTTGTGAAAGATAATTATTAGTTTCTTCAAAGTTGCATGTGGACAGGTTTTTGTAAAGAAATGGTTCGTAATGAACACTAACAAGATTTGCATTGTGGAACAAGATGTAGTACGGGTCTATATATGCATCTTTGTTGAAATACAAATAACTTGTTTTCCTTGTTAGTGACCAAATTGCAATTGGTATGTTCAACCATTTTTCTAGACATCGTATGCAGAATGTATCTCCCCATAGTTCTCTCTTGTTTATATTTACATTTGGAGAGGCAAATAGTCTCATTATGGAAAGATATGTGTGTACATCATGGACTCCATGCAATTGGTATAGAAAATCAATTACTAGCTCATACTGATACGATGTCGATGCCTCTAGGTCACTATTTTGTAAACAAGTCAAGAAATGATCTATTAATCCATTTATCAATTCAATGGAGGAGTAACAAAAGTGCAATAGCACATGAAATGCATCAAATAAACAATCCCCAATAATATATGAAAAGGCATCCAATATAAAGAGACAATTGATTTGCAAGACATGGTCAATGTTACTATGTGGAATGTACTGCTCTTTAGCTTGATAGCCTTCAACATCGACTATTTTTGACATTTCTTAATTTATGGTATCCAAACTAGAAGTAAGTTTTGTTTATGATAGTAGAAAAATTAGAATAAAAAGGAAAACAAAAGCTCAGAATAACATACCTTAACTTTGTTATGTGAACCTTGTTTTTTTATTTTTATTTTTTATTGTATAACTTTCTCTTGAAAAGGGTTTTGATCAACATAACTTGTTGCTGGAAAAACAAGATATAGACATTGAACATTGAGTCAAGTTTAACCACCATTCAAGTTTTCACCTTTGCATTGATTATAATCTATTTAGCAATGGCACAAAATTAAATGAATCAAAGAAAATAACAAAAGACAACAAGTGATAAACATGTTCCACAATAAATAAAGAGAGATTACTAGAGCAATGTTCAACACACACACAAAAAAAGGTGGCCAATGGATATCATAGAAAAAATAGCCTATATTTTTTTTCTGCCCCCGCGAAAAAGTCAATTGGGCCAAAAAACATGGGTTGCTTGCCAAATATCAAGCATTAATTGTGATAAGAGGAGATGGTGACTTCTTTACAAAGGAAAGGCTTAGCTGCCTCTCAAGCATACCAATTGTTGCAAATTGCAAAGGAACCTTGGATTGTAGCTATAGACATAGTAATTCTGGTGAGTTCTCCAACTAGATAGTATAAAATAAGATAAAATTGAATTATGTAGTGTAGAAGCATGTAGATGTTTTTTAGTAAGATATGCCACAATAGAGTGCAAACCTTTATTTTATTGGTCCATCCACATAAGGGTCTTTTTTGCTTGCATTCCAACTATACTAAATCTACGTAGTGGGAGGTATCTTACATTTCACTTTAGTTTTTTAAGTAAAATGGTGAAGTGAACTGGACAGTTATATATGCATCTATGTTTCCAAAATACGAAATAAGAGAAAATTGAATTATTTATTTTGAATGTTGACATGTTTTTAATACAATGAAGATCATGCCATTTTTTCATAGAAAGAAAACATTGCTTAATGACATTGAATACCCATGCCAATTTCTTTTAAAAGAAATAGAAAACATGATCTATATTCTATTTTGAAAGTTGTTTTTTCTTTTCTCTTTAAGTAATCAATCATTACATACTTTATCAATGCATATGCCCTTGCAGTAGAGTTACAAAATGCATAAACATGTTGAATGGTGTTGAATATGCATTTGTTGTTGTCATTGCACCTTCAACTTGTATATACATTACAAAATGGAGTAAGATAGATAATATCTAAACATGTATAAAAGATCGTTAAGTTGATGATCATATATAGTCATGCCCATACACCAAAGGGTTAAGGAAAAATTTGCAAGAGCAGTTTGAAGGAGGATGGCTGCCCTTGCCTTCTAACAATGACCTCATCATAAGTCTGTGCTCCACAATGGTTTTCTTCTTCTTCCCAAAAACTTGAAGTGTACTCCCAAGTGTACTTGTTCTGGATGTAGTGTTCTCTAACCACTTTCTTGGGGTCATGCCTCCTAAATCATTCTTCTCCAAATCCATACGATAACAATGTATCCACTTCAACTTGAGCTTGGTTGAGACTAGCGAAACAGTATGATCCAATACACAATGGGAGCGAGGGCCAGATATCTTTCTTGTTGCAATAGAGTGCTGCCCCAACTCCATGGATAATTGTTTGGTAGGCAAGCTCTTGTAGCACCAATTTGTCGAGGACAAATCTTGGGAGCAGATGGGGAGATTTGGTATCTCCATATACTCTAATGTAAGTACCATGTTCCATTAGATACCAGTCTCCAATATTTTGTATTATTGATAACTCCTTATTTGTCATGCATGGTGCTGGAGTGCAAAAAATGAATTCATATAGAGGTGCAAAGAAGTGGTTGCATATATGGTGGTATTCCGTTCTGTACTTATGTTCCCAGAGCATCTTGCAATAAATGGGTATTGATGGGTTTGTTGGTTTCCATGCCCAACACATCTTAGGGTATCGATACGCCACACACATGATATCTAATAGATATGATGACATGTGAAATTCTGGAAATGTCTCGGGCTCACTGTGCTTAACAAATTCAATAGTCCTTGCTAGGTTTCTCGATAAGATATCAACCCAGTTGAATTCTAGCCCTTCATTTGTGAAGTAATAGATATGAAGCATTAGCGAGAAGGTGAATTTGGAAGCATTTTTCTTTCCATACAATCTGCAAAGCATCGCCACTATGTAATGGTGCGACATTTTTAGTTCAGTAGTTGGATAGTCCCCATATCATTTGTGTTTAAAAACTATATCTGGTTTGCACCAGATTTTGAATAGGTCATTGCGTTTGTATGGGAACTTATTGAGCAGTTCCACAACCAACTTTTGGGTTCCCTTTTTCAAATGATAATATTTGGCTAGATCAACTTCTTGGAACAACGTTATGGGCTCCCCTCTAGCATTGAGTATGTATCTATTTTGCAGGTCCACATGCTCTATAATCCACACAATTGCATATGTGCAAGGGAGATTTGGAGGATGAGCTACTACCCTGTGTAGTTTTGATTTCCAAATATTATTGAAGATTCAGACTTGATCTTGGTCTTCAAAATTGATGAGAAATTTTTGAAGTTTGAACATCTGGAAGACCTCATCTCATTTGAGTGGATCTTGTCCTTTCTTGAGGAGACTTGTTGTATCACCATACAATGCCCTTGGGAAACCAAATTTTTTCTCTGGTTTGATTCTCTTCTTATGCGATGACATCTTTGAATTTGAAACAAAATCATAATCAGTGCATAAAACCAATAACAAAGATGTCGAGCAAGTAAGTAGGAAACATTACCTATATGTTCAAATGAAGTCAATGTATATTTCTAAATTTTCAAATATTGGGTATGAAGGGTTTCAGTCATGGTTGCATATAGAAAGCACATTATGGAAGACTGTATAGATATAAAAAAAATTATATTTCCAAATATGCAAATACTGGTTCTAAGAGCTTTGGGCCATGGCTGGTTAAATGAAATGGAATTCAGAGTATTAGAGCACATTTTCAAGCTATATTTAAAATATCAGTTGAAAAATTAGGTCAAAAAAGAAGAGGTTTAAAAATGGCAAGAACAAATTGTAGGATAAAATTGCAAATGGAATTTAAACCTATAGTTAAGATATGCAAACAATATTTTTTGGAGTAGTCCGGGTTAAAACAAAGGCTTTATCCTATGTTATAATTGATCAATACTCATTGTTGATAGCGTGAGGCATGTACTTGATGCGATAGAAGGTGTCATTCAGATGAAATTTCATAAAAAATAGCTATATTCATTCATGTTGCACATTGACGCAAAATGTTTCTCCTACCATTTTTGACTGATTCTAAAATAGTTGAGAGAGAGTAAAAAATAGTTCTGTGGCCATAGGTGCCTAGTTTGAATTCTCTTCGGAAAGGTGGACTAGTCTAAGTCAATGAGTTTATTACGGATGCTATCCACGAATGCGGGGATTCAAATGAATGTATCGTCAAAACATGTGACAAGTATCTATCCAAAGTATCAAATCAATCACTTTCTCCTACCATAAATTTCTATTTGTAATTTTCCAAATAGTGATTCAAATAAATAAAAACCAATAATAAATACTAGATATACAATATTATTGATTTACTTGATTCCTCCTTGAACATCTCTATCAACTAGTGAATTAATTTATACTCCTCCCGTAACTTACCGTAGACACCAATGAACAATGTAACACAAATCAAACTACCTAGTAAAAATCTTTCCCTAAGCTTCCAACAAATGATAAATACATATTTTTATAAGTAACTAATATGAATTAGTAGTTTGGACGTATTGTGAACATAATATTTATTTAAAGAATTAACTTTTTAGTTAACATATAATGTAAGTAACTTATTTTGTCAACATATAATGTGAACTCATGCCCGGTCATGCTATTTATTTTAAATAAATAAAACTTCTTCAGGGATTGTCTGGTTGAAGACAAATAACCCCGTATTACTTGATTAATTTCTCATTAATAATATCGGGAGGATGCATACACCAACACAACCCCGTTCCAGTTCTGTCATTAATAATATCAGGAGGACACATGGAGATCCAAAGTTCGATTACGAGCCTGTCCAACTTTTATTGGTTTTTAAATAAATAGATTTTTTTGGAAAATTGTAAAATTTAATAATAATTTTTTCATTTTTTCCGTGCTTCCCTCTCCATATGTCAGAGTCACAGGTTGGGTAATAATTTGATGAATTTCGGTGGCCTTGAAATTCTCAAGGCACCTGCCAACTACCAGTATCGAGGTTGAGTGTGAAATAAGTGGATGCATTTTGGTAGCATAGAAATTTTCAATTCCCCTATCAACTACCACGTATCGCAGCTACTAGTGCCATAATATCTCGTCAATGTGTGCTTCCAATTAGAGTTGCACAGAAATGGGTCCAGGGGCCACACATCTTGCCATGGAATTTCCTCCCTATCAATTTTCAATTTTTAGGGAGTGGGTCACATCGAGAATTCTTATCATTGTCCTTGCTGAGGACATGACATGATAGCCAACTTTTACATGCGCTGTTGGGCACATTTCACATACCCAAAAAGAAGACTAGATTGGATATATATAGAGAACACGTCTTGGTATTTGATCCCCATCAGTGGTGGACTCTAGAGTTATCCGTGGGTACATAAAGCTAACATAGCATATCGAACCTTAGAGTCGAATGATATGGGTGTCCATGAATTCATATTTGACTGAAACTGTACCTTGACTGAAATTCTACTATAACGGGCATATTACACTTGCTTAATATTTTTACAGTTTGATGCAGGTGCATCTCACTCACTGACTCGTAGTGGACATAAGTTAAAGTGGGGAGTCGGGACACCTTCTTTTGGGATAGTGGGCATAAATAGCCAGAAATTGATGTGAGAGATGGTGCGAGGAGGCGAGATCTAAGCAGGCTGCATTGAATGCAGTGTTGGGGTGATTTTACACTGTTGGATCTAATTTATGTTAATAGTCTAAAGGTGTCTATGCAAGTGTGGGATAAATAACATTTAAATTGTTTTCTCTTTTTATTGAATTTAGTGTTAAATTGGATTGGAATCATGCCGATCTAAGATCACTTAGAGCGTGGATTTAAAAAAAACAATCAGAATAAAAAAATGTGAAACCTTCACTCGTCGAAAAAACAAAGGTCACAAAAAAATTAAACGATTTGAATACTCCATAATGTGTGTCTAAACAATTTACAGTGCATTCAATGCAATTTATACACCTGTAACCTTCAGTTTACATGCATTCAATACAATCTATACACCCACTGTTTACAGGTTACTCAAACCTTGCAAAATTTTTGTTTGATAAAAAATGAATTACACTGAAATGCTAAGGAGTGGATTTAGTACTGATTTATTTTAATATTTATCAGTGCAATTAAATGATGGCTCACATCTCAACGTTGTTCTCATGGACAATGATGATGTCTTCTAGAAAATTAATGCAGATTTATTTTGATATAGTGTGAAATCGGCTTCGCGTCAAATACTGCAAGTTACCTCTATAACACCGCTCAAACTCGGTGAACATTGGGACTAGCATGTGGACACTTGGTCCTTAGAAAATCGAAGGAGCACTCACTCTGCCGAGACTCCATTAATTCTTGCACGCATAAACGATATCTCTTATTGATTTTTCGAGCTCTATTCATTTATTGCATGGCTCTAATGAGTACTTGACCCTACATGTCATCGCCCATGTTCGATGGTTCGAATCTGCTAGAAACTAGGGTTATTGACTAGGAAAGATCTGGAGTGTGGTGCTGGTAACCCTAATAACAATATTAAGAACAATAATTGTGTTAACAAGAATGCTAACTACCATGCAATGGATAATGCTGTCTTAGATGAATATGTTGTCGAGATTCATTTTGAAAATATCTTTGGGGACGAGGATGGAGACAGAGAAGGAGACAGAGGGGTAGACAGATCATACCATCTCGATTCATTGAGGATCTTAGATAGACTGATTTCTACTTGTAACTCATGTTTTGAGTATTTTCATAGTGTTCTGAAGTATATTAAGCGAGGAATTCTGAATTCCCCATTCTAACAGCTTTGTCGCATACATATTTACCCTTCAATTGGTCATCCTGGGCGTCCTGCAACATTTATTTGAATACCCATTTTAAGCTTCAGTCTTTGGATCATTCATGTGGCACCCTTCTTAGTTTTTAAATTGTTAGTTTCAATGTTTCGAAAACTGATGCATATTATCTGGTGCCGAGGCATTATATTTATATTATATATCGACCATCATATATCTAGTTCGAGGGATTTTGTGAATTGGGTCGGTGGTTTTAGTGCATAATGAGGTCTTTTGTAGTTCTAAGGATTTTGATTTTTGTGTTGATTGCTTATTCATTGTTTGAAGCAAAAGATCTATATAAGGTATGAAATATGACCCTCCCTTTTTGTTAAATAATTCTTCTGCCTCTTTTCTATCTTTCCCTTTTTAAATTTTCCGTTTGGTTGGTATTTAATTATGGTAATATGCACTACATTTAAGTGGAGGTAGTTTCCCTGCAAGCAGACAATTACCCAATTAAGAAAAATAAATGAGGAAGATTTGGATAGCCTAAATGAGATTGATCCTAGTATTGTTACACTTTGAATGGAAATATATGAAGATCATTGATTTGACCTCAAATGGTTAAGGGTTTTCCAGATTGAGGTACTTAGTGTGCTTGATTTGGTGGTTTGTGGATGTTTTCCCATGGTTGATGACAATATTGATAAGTTTAGGGAGGGATTCATTTGCTAGAATCAGTACATGATTATAATCCTTCTTGGAATAGGGGTTTCGGGCCCTATTAATGTTAAAGAGAGTGGTGGGTATAAAGGGGTATAATGTTCGAACTTTCTCACTAGGCCATAACAACACAAATTTGAGTCACTACAGTAATTTTATATGAATTTGGATAGATGGATGGTTGGGCGAATCGTTTGAATCTGTAAAGTAATGACTTCTAAGTTTTGAGAAATCAATTGGGGAGCTACTTTGAAAAAAAATAGTATCTTGATACATGTAGCTAGAAAAAATATCGATTAGGAAAATGAATGAGCTTGAGAACCCTACAAGTTTGTTGTAGAGAGCAGTGGGTATAAAGCGGTATAGTGTTCAAACTTTCTCACTAGGCCAGAACAACACAAATTTGAGTCACTAAAGTAATTTTATATGAATGTGGATAGATGGATGGTTGGGCGAATCGTTTGAATCTGTAAAATAATGACTTCTAAGTTTTGAGCAATCAATTGGGGAGATACTTTGAAAAAAAATAGTATCCTGATACACGTAGCTAGAAAAAATATCGATTAGGAAAATGAATGAGCTTGAGAACCCTACAAGTTTGTTGTAGTTCCAAAACTAATATGGTTTTTGTACCAAAACTATGTATTTGGAAAAAAGAGAAAACAAAAACTAAGAGCATCCAAGTATTACGAACCAGAAATTCGAAACAACAGGAAACATATTTCTAGAAATGGGTACAACAAGCGTTCAAAATGTATTGGACAATGTAAACTGAGTTAACTTCTCAGTAAACAACAGGAAATAGGGAGAGGACCAATAAATGGTTTCCAGAAGTGGGAACATAACATTTTAGTTAAATTCTATCATCAATTTATCAAGTCCATAATTCCATTCAGACATGAAAACAATAAAATTACCAAACACAACTTATAACATGAATCTCAATTCATAGACGGAAAGGGAAAATAATTTCCAAATAAAAAAATGAACTCAATGTTCATAATGTGGATATGTCAGGATTCATGAAAAAAATCATAAATGTTAGACTGCCTAGCTGCAAATGTGATGGCTCAATCATCAACTTCATGGCTACTCTCAGGTAGTGCGTCAAGTTTTAGATCATCATTGTTGTCCAGATACATGTCTTCTAAGTTTTTTGATTCCTCCTCTATCAACAAATGAACCATAATTAAAGGACTTGTTGAGTACGACTCATAAATTTTTTCCAAGTTTTTGCCAATTGCCTAGTTATTGTTGAGTTTATCGAGTTGTTACTGAGTTGTGCCTATTCTCTTGCTATTTTTTTTGTCTAAGTTTATGTTCCCTGAATTTTTAAGTTCACGAATGATAAAATATACCTGCACATATCTCTCTTTTTAGTATATCAGATTTACAACATTATCCCAATGGGGAGATGTAAGTAATCGTCGAAATAAGGTCCTTTTAGAACAATGATCCATTCATAAGGTAGCCTTGTTTTGAAATTTCTCTTAACATTTTGCTTTGTGTAGACAACTAATAGAAGCCATAGAGTGTTAAATGTTTATAACAGAGTTTTTTTCCATGAATCAATTTAGTTTTACATAAGAAGAAAACAAGCAGTTGCTCTAATTTATCTTTCAGGGAGAGTAGTGGCTTTTCAAGGGGTGCATCAAAATATGTGGGAGTATCCAAGTATGCATTTGATTTAAATAATTTTCTGGACTGTTTTGTGAAATGTGGAGACGTGCAACTGAAAAGTAAACTGAATGGTACACTATCAAGAGCTAAGGATGAGAAGATGAAGACTGGTGCCAATGAGAGCTACTAGGATGGAGTCTTCCTTCACCATTTTTCTCAAGGTAATGACCCTAACTACTTAAAATTAGATTTTGTATTCGTATCTATGGTTCATTTCAAGATATTAGTAGAGATTGAATGGTAAAGATCTTCATATAATAATTTTAAACAATTTAATTTTAATCAATAAAAAAATATTCCCTTAAAGAATAACTTCATAGAAACTGGAAAGAAATAAAATTTCCTTAAGCAAAAGACATAAATAAACTGGAAATATCTTCACAGAAACGTTCCTTAAGAAAGACAAAGAAATAATGCTACCTTAAGCAAGACAAAGAATGAATGCTACAAAGACATTGTGAGTATACAAAAAATGTGATATTACTTTGAATTTAGAAATTTTAAACTTAAAGGACGAAAAAGAAGGGAGATGAAGATCAAAGTCATGAGACCTGGAAACTATGAAAAGACCGATGACTTGGCACCAACACATTGGACTGTCAAGAGAACTCGTTGTCACCACTGTAATTGTTCTGGTTAGTTTATGTAGAGATGCAACCACGGTGAAGTGTTCCCAAACATCTAGATCAACATTTATTTGCAAAGTTTGGACACTGTGGCTCAATAAATTTACATTTATTTTCATGCATAATTTATCTCCATAGTTGTTCTGAAAAACGTTGACAAACTGGACTGTTGGGTCTTTGTCTCTGCATGTTTACTACCATCCCTTGTTTGCATTTATTGAAGGGTGTTCTGGAAAAAGGTGGAAAAATAGTGACTTCAACAACAAGCAATGACAAAAGGTGGAAAAATAGTATCTTCATCAACAAGCAATAATATCCTCTCACAATAATTTTGTATGGGGATACAACGTGAATCTGTTGAGGTTTGTATGGACAATTTTCACAGTAAAGAATTATAATTTGAATTAGTAATAAAAAAATAATATTATTTATGTGATAAATTAATTTCTTGTTGGCTTTTATGTAATTTGAATTAGTAATCAAATTATTAATATTTATGTGAATAATTGATAGTTTAATTGTGTTATTATCAGTACAAATGTGTTATATGATATTATTTTCAATTTTTTTGTTTATGTTATAATTTATTTCATTTCTTTTCAAAATGCACAAAGTTACACCATTTGAAAATGATAAGAGAAGTCATACCAAATTTCGAATAACATAATTCTAATTCTAATTAACCATCTGGTTAACGAGAACCTCCTTTCGATATTTCCATTTTCCTGTTTAAAGGATGACACCGTGACTCAATAAATTCACAAACTTTGGATATAGTGTTTAATTAAATGAATGACTATTTCTGTGTGAGCAAGTCATTGAACTTCCAATATTGTACTTTATGAAATGAATGAATATGAATTAATTTATGAGATTCTAGTAAGCACTGGGTTCAAAGCAGAGTGGTGGCAAGTGGTGGCAACTTTGGATGTAGCTCAATTCCCACCATACACTCTTGAACCCTGAGCTAAGAAAATGACCGAATGACAATCACTATCAAAGCAGTGGGCATTTATGAAAGTGAAGTCAAAGAAGAGTGGTGGCAGTTGGAAGAATTGGAAGAAGTGAAGTAAACATTAATTAAAGCATTGGAAGAAGTGAATTAAACATTAATTAAAGCATTGGAAGAAGTGAAGCGGGCAATAACACTTCAAACCTATGAGTCAATAAAATTGTAACAAATATATAATTTTTTTATTTTAAAAGATATGAATACAAACTACCTAAGTTAAACATTATAATTTCTGCAAAAAATTTAAGTCAACCCTAAACTAATATTAAGTCAGCAATGAACTCATCGCTATAGTCCCTGCCCCCGGCCTTCCGACAGGGACTAATAAGAGAGTTAACATACTTTAATAATTTTGTGTAATTAAATTATACAATATTGATAATTTCATATTTGGAAATAATGTTTTTAGATAATGTTAGATAGTTGATAGGGATCACCATCCGTCAACAATCACAATCTTGAGCCTGCGAGCTCGACAGTCTGCCTGTCAATTTGTATATCGCAGAACTCCGGGTGCTGTTTGTAGGACACAAAACAATATAAATGCAATTTTGAGCCCGTCAACCCAGGAACTCGCAATCCAAAAAAGTGGCTAAGTATGGAATGAGGAAGTCGTACATACTTTATAAAATCCCACGTCCATACTTTAGAAAAGTACATATTTAATGTGTACAATTATTTATTT
>ML799919.1:36055-47605 GCA_009831015.1 Picea engelmannii | reverse complement strand
ATATATATATATTGTAAGTAAGAGTTGTATACAAATCCTTCAAGAAAACCAGAGTTACAAAAGTTATCCAGAGGTCCGGACTATAATAACTGAACTGGCCCAAGGGGAAACCAGTTCAGCCAGCCGTAAAGGAAAATATTTTAAGCTACCAGTCTTAGAAATGATAAAACTTAAACATAAAAACTTAAACAAATAAACAATATATCAAGCATGGTCCTAGCCTCCATGAGGCAAAAGAAAGTCAAACATTTGGCTAAAATGACATGAGGACACCTGTGCTAGTCATGCAGTTGGCCTGAAGCATGACCACACGAACTGGGAGGTGGCGAAGGTCGTTGGGTCCAAAACTTCCTCTTCAACGATTGTCCCGCCCCACTCCGTGTGCTCGTGCATGGCAACACCCGTGTCACCCCTCTCTTCCATGGCCTCATGCATCGCCATTTCTGTGTCGACGTCGTCGCCAAACACTTCCTCTTCGACATGTGTACCTCCCTCGTCCATGGCCACGTGCATGGAAAGGCCTGAATCGTTTTTGTCACCAACCCCTGTAGCATATGTTCCTCCATCCCCTGAGTTGCCTCTACTTCCTCCCACTTCAGCTTTGCTTGCTCCTGGTGTAGAGTGGTAAACCCCCTGCAGAGTGGAGAGCGTTTGCAGGAGCGTTGAGGACTTTCCATCCATGACTTCTAGTCAAAATTGGAGGTTGTCCATGCCTTGTTGCAGCTGAAAGACTAGACCTTGTAGGATAACGATGTTGTCCTGCAATTGTGAGTTTGGTATTGAGTCGAAAAAGGAGTGAGGCCCTGGTTGTGGCCCCAGGAGATTTGGTGTTGCTCCCAGGTGAGGACGACTGGAAGAGTTCTCTTGCTGGCCAGGTGTGCTCGCCGGTGAAATTGGTGGGACTGCAGGAGGTGGTAATGAGGATGAGGCCAAGTCGAAAGAGGCCCCTAGGTGGAAACCCAGTGAATTGTCAGAGAGAAAAAGCCATTCCAGTCGAGTAGCAGAGGGCGAGGAGAGGACTGAGAGGTCACTAGGACCTTGTCGTGACTGTGACAGATAGGAGTGCGAGGAATATGAAGTAGGTGATGAGTTAGGGGATGGTGCAGGCAGTAGTCTGAGAGACACTTGCGAACGACTTGGATTCTAGGCTGAACTGTGCCTTGATTTTCCTCTTTGCCTTGACATTCCGATGGTGCTAAGGGGGAATGTAGGCGCAGGGAGGAAGCACAGGTAATGGAGGTGTACCTGGAAGCAATGTAAGTTGCAAGGGAGCTCAACGAAGGGAGGGAACCTCTACAAATGCAACTAGCAGGAGACATGGCGTCGAGGCAGCTAAAGGAGGAAAGGGTGCATGCAAAAAGTAAATTCAAATTCATGGTGCCGTGCCATCGAAAAGACAGCAAGCTGAGGCCAGGCGCACCGAGAGTAATGGTGCCTCGACCGTCGAGAGCTAGGCTTAAATGCATGAGGGTGGCGGGATGGTGTGCCACACTCTTGTCACATGGCCATCACCATGCTGGCCGCTTCGCGCCCCCTCCGGATGACATCTGCCCCGCACTAGCACCCCATCCGAGGGTTTATTTTAATATTTTTAAAGATAATCATAAACCTACTTACAATTTCATCTTAATTTATGTTTTGTATATAATTCAATATTGCACTTAAAAATTAATATTTGTATTTTATAAAAATACATGTTTAATGTAAATGATTATTTATTTTAATATTTTTAAATATAGAATTTAAAAAAACTTTGTTTTGTTTACTTCAATTTTTTTAAAATAAGAGATTTAACATCCTTTAATAATTTTGTGTAATTAAATTGTACAATATCAATATTGAATATTAATAATTTAATATTTGGAAATAATGTTTTTAGATAATGTCAGATAGTTGATAGGGATCACCATTCGTAAACAATCACAATCTTGAGCTCGCCAGCCCGAGAGTCTGCTTGTCAATTTGTATATCGCGGAACTTCGAGTGTTGTTTGGAGGACACAGAACAATAGAAGCATAATTTTGAGCCCTCCAGCCCGCAAGTCCGACTGTCAATTTGTATATCGCGGAACTATGGGTGCTGTTTGTTGTTCATAGAACAATAGAAACACAATTTTGACCTCGCAAGCTCGAGAACCCACGATCCAAAAAGTGGCTAAGTATGGAATGAAGAATCTATACATGCTTTATAAAATCTCATGCCCATACTTTATAAAACTACATATTTAATGTGTATAATTATTTATTTCAATATTTTAAATCTAAAATTTAGTAATATATAACGTACTTGTCCTTTAAATTTCTTGACTTTTATTTTAATAATTTTAAATATAATCATAAACCTAATTATAATTTCATCTTAATTTATGTTTACTATATGATTCAATAATACACTTAAAAATTAATATCTATATTTTATAAAAATACAAGTTTAATGTAAATGATTATTTACTTTAGTATTTTTAAATATAGAATTTAAAAAAAGCTTTGTTTTGCTTACTTCAATTTTTTTTTAAATAAGATATTTAACATCCTTTAATAATTTTGAGTAATTAAATTGTACAATATCAATATTTAATATTAATAATTTAATATTTGGAAATAATGTTTTTAGATAATGTTAGATAGTTGATAGAGATCACCATTCATCAACAATCACAATCTTGAGCCCGCTAGCTCGAGAGTCCGCTTGTTAATTTGTATTTCGCAGAACTTCGGGTGCTGATTGGAGGACATAAAACAATAGAAACTCAATTTTGAGCTCGCCAGTCCGAGAACCCGCGATCCAAAATGTGACTAAATATGGAATGAGGAAGCTGTATATCCTTTATAAAATCCCATGTCCATACTTTATAAAAATACATATTTAATGAGTATAATTATTTATTTCAATATTTTAAATCTAAAATTTAGTAATATCTAACATACTTATCCTTTAGATTTCTTGACTTTTATTTTAATATTTTTAAATATAATCATAAACCTAATTATAATTTCATCTTAATTTATGTTTTATATATGATTTAATAATGCACTTAAAAATTAATATCTATATTTTATAAAAACACATGTTTAATGTAAATGATTATTTATTTTACTGTTTTTAAATATAGAATTTAAAAAAACTTTGTTTTGTTTACTTCAATTTTAAAAAAATAAGAGATTTAACATACTTTAATAATTTTGTGTAATTAAATTGTACAATATTAATAATTTAATATTTGGAAATAATGTTTTTAGATAATGTAAGATAGTTGACAGGGATCACCATCTGTTAACAATCACAATGTTGAGCCTGCGAGCTTGACAGTCTGCCTGTCAATTTGTATATCACGGAACTCCGGGTGCTGCTTGTAGGACACTGAACAATAGAAACACAATTTTGAGCCCGCCAGCCCGAGAACCCGCAATCCAAAAAAGTGGCTAAGTATGGAATGATGAAGCTATACATACTTTATAAAATCCCATGTCCATGCTTTCGAAAAGTACATATTTAATGTGTGCAATTATTTATTTCAATATTTTAGATCTAAAATTTAGTAATATTTAACGTCTTATCCTTTAGATTTGTTGACTTTTATTTTAATATTTTTAAATATAATCATAAACCTAATTATAATTTCATCTTAATTTATGTTTTGTATATGATTCATCTACTTAAAAATTAATATCTATATTTTATAAAAATATATGTTTAATATAAATGATTATTTATTTTAATATTTAAAATATAGAATTTAAAAAAGCTTTGTTTTGTTTACTTCAATTTTTTTAAAATAAGAGATTTAACATCCTTTAATAATTTTATGTAATTAAATTGTACAATATCAATATCAATATTAATAATTTAATATTTGGAAATAAACAATAATGTTAGATAGTTGATAGAGATCACCATCCGTAAACAATCACAATATTGAGCCCGCTAGCCTGGGAGTCCATCTGTCAATTTGTATATCGCAAAAATCTGAGTGCTATTTGGAGGACAAAGAACAATAGAAGCACAATTTTGAGCCCGCCAGCCCGCGAGTCCGCCTGTCAATTTTATATTGCGGAACTCTGGGTACTGTTTGTAGGACACAGAACAATAGAAGCACAATTTTGAGCCCGCCAGCCCGAGAACCCGCAATCCAAAAAGTGGCCAAGTATGGAATGAGAAATCCGTACATACTTTATAAAATCTCATGTCCATACTTTATAAAAGTACATATTTAATGTGTATAATTATTTATTTCAATATTTTAAATCTAAAATTTAGTAATATATAACGTACTTATCCTTTAGATTTGTTGAAGTTTATTTTAATATTTTTAAATATAATCATAAGCCTAATTATAATTTCATCTTAATTTATGTTTAGTATATGATTCAATAATGCACTTAAAAATTAATATCTATATTTTATAAAAATACATGTTTAATGTAAATGATTATTTACTTTAGTATTTTTAAATATAGAATTTAAAAAAGCTCTGTTTTGTTCACTTCAATTTTTTTAAAATAAGAGATTTAACATCCTTTAATAATTTCATATAATTAAATTGTACACTATTGATATTTAATATTAATAATTTAATATTTGAAAAAAATGTTTTTAGATAATGTTAGATAGTTGATAGGAATCACCATTCGTCAACAATAAAAATCTCGAGCTCGTCAGCCCGGGAGTCTGCCTGTCAATTTGTATATTGCAGAACTTCAGGTGCTGTTTGGAGGACACATAACAATAAAAGCTCAATTTTGAGCCCGCTAGCTCGAGAACCCGTGATCCAAAATGTGTCTAAGTATGGAATGAGGAAGCCATACATATTTTGTAAAATCCCATGTCCATACTTTATAAAAGTATATATTTAATGAGTATAATTATTTATTTCAATATTTTAAATCTAAAATGTAGTAATATATAAATACTTTTAGGCAGGGACTACGCTGCCATGCAACACTTGTTATACTAACTTTGATTTCTCAACCGTTGTGATTAGAATATAATGTTGTGAGAAGTTTATTTTATTTTATTTTTATTTTTTTATTTAAAGTATGTGTAGATTATTTATATATAATAATCTAATTTTAAAGTTACAATGAAGCTAGATATTAAATTGGTGTATGAGACCTTCTTGTTTGTGGGACAAGGGATCTTCTCCGCGCATCAATTTGATTGCTAAAGTTTACAAAGATATACATACTCTATCCCCTTTGGATTTGAACTTGTAACCTCTTAAGAGGAAATACATGTTCTTAACCATTAAAATACATTTTAACTAATATGTATAGCTTATGTGTATATTTTTAGTCATATAATTTTTTTAAGAAAATAAACATGAAATAAACATGGATTAAGAGTATTTATTACCTAGCAACATCGAGAACAAGTCAAAGCACGAGCACAAAAAGTATGTGCTGAGGAGAAGTTAAAACTGTAAAAAGAAAAACACATAATTTGGATAGGGTTGGAAGAAATATTATGAAGATGACATAATATGTATGTCTAAAATTATGAAATAATGCAAATGTTGAAAAGTTCAAAGTTAGTGCACAATTTTGATTCATAGTAGAAGGGTGTAGTAATTTCACAAGGTGGATTAAGAAAGCAAGAGTCGAGGAAATAAGAAAAGTTGTACTTGGAAACAAACCAATTGTAACAAATTAAAATATAAATAGAGCATGCAAATTGATATACACTTGAAACAATGTATATGGGAGCTAAATAATTAGGACCACCAAATGTAAGGTATATTGAAAGACTATTAGACAAACAAAACTTCAAGATATAAAGAGTTGAAATAACAAACAATTATAATATGCATTAAAAGAGTTATCTAAGTTTAAAAAATGAAGTCAATGGATTCAACAGGTAGAGAAGAGAGAAGACTTAAGGTGCCCATAACTCTTGAGATATTGTAAATTGCAATTGATGTATTATGTTTTATGATTACCAATAAAGAGATATATCATCCCCTAGACTTTATAATTGGTTATTAATGTTTATGCTTATTATAAATTTGCATTAATGTTGTTTGTGAGACTATTTAGCTAGAAAATCATTGTGTGGAGGAGTTGGGACACCATGCCTAGACTACATCCTTTGGTATTATAACTTAGTTTGAGCTTTGAGAGCAAAAGAGCTAGGCAAAGAGAAGGTACTTAAAGAATAGAAAAAATTAATTATGGGAGAATAAATGATATGAAGAGGTCACATAATAATAGTAAACATAGAGTTTCAGGTACTAAGAAGACAAATGAATTAGTTGGAAAATGGAAAAAGTAGAAGCAAGTGAATTAAAATGAAACAAAGATGAAGAAAAGGAAATGGAAGAAGGAGATGTTGCACATTGGAAAATTGTGGGATTGTTGAAGAGTAAAAAATCAACGAACATATTCTATGGTGTCAGTTTGAAATAAAATAATTGTAAATGTATTAGCAAGATGGAAAACTATATTAAATTCAAGAAGATGAAACACACAAATATTGAAATTTAATAGTATGAAGATGAAAGGACATGTTTTCATTTGGTGCGATTTTTTTTCACCAAACTTACAAGAGAAAGGAAAAGATTTAAAGTTGGGGTAATATGGTGTCGAAGTTGAGAGATATTTTTTTTTTCATGGATTACAACAAAAATTATATGAATATTTATAGAATTTAAGGTAGAAGGAGACAAGTGTATATGAGCACACATAAGAGTTTTATGAGTTGTGATCCTAAGGGGTTATCTCAACCAATGGTTTCTAATGTTGCTATCCTTTTAGCTAGTTTTGTGTCAATAGGTGTATGGTTTGAATCTCCTTGGGTTAGGCATAGTAGTCTATGCTGATATGTTTACTAGGTATTGTTATCACACCTTTTTTGTCCCCTTTCATAGATGGAGGTATTTTATAGAAAAAAACAATTTATGGTTGCATACCGATATAGTGAAGTTAATGAAGCAATATATCACAAAAATTGTTAGGATATCTATGGAGAACCAAAGTCCAATCATGTAGTTAGCTAAACACATAGCTATGTAGCCCCTAAGTTCTTTATGCCATGCAACTTACACAAGTAGGTCCTTTGATACTTGTCCAATTCTCTTGTACATCACCAACACAATAAATCACATGATTTGGCAGTTTCCATGTATGTTGAGAGATGGGTAAAGGCTAAAAGTCTTGCATTTTTGTTAGTTGTGATAATGTACTAAAGTTAGAAGGCAATTGTAAGGTTTAGAATATGAAACTTCTTTACTTTTCATTCATGGAATTCTCCAAAGAAAACATATAAATATAGGGTACTCTTAAAAGTTCCAAGAGAATGTTCAATGAGTGTAATGCTATGTTGCATAAGGACAATAAAAAAAATTAGTCCCTTTCTATGTTCTAAATTCATTGATTCTTGTGGGTATCAAATTTGAGCCTTCTCTTCTATCAATTAGAAGAAAGACTCTTTCAGTTATTGCTCTAGTTTTGAGAGGAATCCCCAAAGAGGATAAGACCCACTTGGAGAGGAATCTTGAAGGTAATCTTCATGGCTACTCCTAGGTGATACCTTTCTTACTTTTTGTAAATTTCTTCCTCAATATTTATCAATATAATTTTGGGTTCTCTTCCTGCCATAAATAATATTCTATGTATTGGTTGTTTCATCTTTGCATTATATTGATTTCTAACCTATTAATAGTGTGGAAATTTGGGTAGTGTTGTTTTTTATTGTGTTATCTTGTCAAACAATGAAGAAGAGGCTTTGGTATGAAGGTTTCCCATTAGCTTGCTTCATCCCTAACAAGCTATATATGAAATGATTCTATCAAGGTTTTACTTTCCCCTTCTTTCAAATTTTTAATTAATACATATTAGAGGAGAGAGGTGTAACGCCTCAACCACCCTCATTAAGTGCCTTCAAATATTTTGTTTGCGCCAATAGTTCCAACATATTGGAAAAAATGTTTCATACTTGCTAACATGAAGTAGCCCACAACAAAATGACAATTCTAGTGGGGAAAACATCCACTATTTTTTCTTTTAATTGGATTTGAGGTAATCTCAAAACCATTTGGACTGCCCCACCCACCCTCTAGTCACTCACCTCTAAGGATTTGCCTTTTTGGTCACACCAACCTTTAGTTAAGAGACTAACAACTATTTCATTTTTTCAAAAATTGCAATTTTAATTTTTTTACTACTAGTTCATGGGTCTTAGTTGTGACAATCACACAATTCATAGGACTATGTGACTTATAGTCTTTGACACCCACATAGTCTATGTATGTTCTTACGCAATCTAGAATACAATTTTCTTTTTCCATGTATTTCTATCCAACTTTTTTTTTTTTTAAGTTCACTACTAGGTTTTATGTGAATTTTCATTTTCTTGACCATCTTTTATGCATAATTAGCTAGTCTTATTTGATAAATCCACATTTTGATTAAATGTTGACTTCATTTTTTATTTTCTTCATGCACACTCATTATTTTTAATTAACATGGAGTAATTTATTATTTTGTTTAAAGTATTATTGGTGGGGGGCATGTCTCATCATTTATGTGCATGCTCTTCACCTTGTAGTCTTTGGCGATCTAGGTTCAAAAGAAGAAACTAAGGTTGCTTTCTATTACCACTCCTTTCCATTTGCATTTGAATTATTGCTTCCATTTATTTCTCATTATTGACAATTTCACCTCACACCTGCACACAAAATAAACTTGATTTAATAAAAGTAACTTTAGTAGTTGGATAACAATCTTTCACTTTTTGCATATTACTTTTCTTTGGTAATATATATGCACAATTCAATCACTTCTTGGATTAATACTTAGCTAATAAAAAAACCTTGAGATTAGGTCACTGCAACAAGCCCTTATTTTCCTCAGTGATCTCTTAGGATGTGTGGTTTTCCACCATCTCCCATATCATTGGGTAGGTGTACAACGCCCAACATACAACTATATCCCTTATGGCAGGAACAAGATGAATAAGAGGATTATGAGGACGAACCCCTCCTCCACCCTTGACGTATCCTCTTACTAATGGATACCCTCCATTGAAAGTCTTATTGTTCATGGTAAGTTTGAATCTCCCATACCTTCAAAAGTAATTAATGACCCCATCCTTCATGATGTAACTTGGAAATATATGCCTACCAAGTTGCTCTTGGAAATTCCCAAATTCAAAGGAAAAGTTGGGAAGGACCCATCCAACCATGTGATGAATTTTCATTTATGGTGTTCCTCCAATAGCATCAGAAAAGACTCTAATAAACTTCAACTTTTTAATGAACCCTCACCAATATTTCATCCAAAGGGTATGCTAAATTTCCCTTAGGTGGTCACACAACTTTCACTCCATTGCAACAACTTTCTTCACCTTCTTCTAATTACCAATCCATCATGATACTAGAGTTGAATTACTCATCACATATCATCAAAATACTGCTATACACATAATGGATCACACCCATGTGTGGCATCTAAAATATAGTTTTTGAAAAATTGAATTTAAGGACCCACTCCTCATGGATTAGTTCTTATAGTGCCTTGTCCCTACCATCATTAAAGACATTGCCACAACTATGTCCCAAACTAAAGAGGAAGACATTTTAAAATCTAAACAATCTGACCTTATATATTCCCAGTCATGGCATTTGCATACCATCATCCCAAATGACCCTAGACATTCCTCACATGAAACATCAGGGCCAAAATAAATCCACACTACTTACAATATTATTGTTTGAAAAATCACACTTCTAACCAGTTCAGACACATACCTATTAGCCATGATACTAGTCCCTATTGTAATCATTACAAAGGAGTAAGCACATCGTTTGGAAGACCCACTGACCCTCAAGGTTATTCACATCCACCTTACAATGGATACCAAGGCACTAGTACTTCATACCCTACCCTCTTTACTGCTTACAAAGACATCCCTATGAACAATCAATATAGCCACTATCCTTAATGTAGGCCACAAGTGCTGCCATTTTATTAGGGATCTTGAATCCTTCATATTATGGCTCCTCCAATGGACATCAACTTGGTACAATCTTCACCTTCCCAAAAAACCCAAACTTCTAGTCAACCTCCTTAGTAGTAAGAGAACATGGGAAATATGAAGAAGAACAAGAATAATACTTAGAAATCCCCCACCAACCTTAGTCAAGCTCAAGAATAAGGGTGAGCTCATCCCCATCATTGACATAATGTTGAAGGTGGTGATAATTGACATAATCAAGGTAAGAGTACTCAGATTCACACTAATTTCCCTTGTTCCCTTTTTGGGATTTATGGGAATTATACCCATTAATGTCTAGAAATACTCAAGTTCTAATGAGTGATAATGATACAAGTTATTTCTAACTCCAATTCACCCTTATGAATTAACCTCAACAACAACTTGAAGTTTTGCAAAATCCATTCCCCTAACATAACTTAGTGGGTAATGATCATGAGGCTCCAACCACTCTTCCTCTAGCTCATCTCCCAACGTTAATATACCTAAAGAAGTCATTTATATGCTTGTGTCAAATGACATACACCTCTAAACATGCTCCCACATATAGAATATCCAACCTCGGATCCACTGAAACATGTGACACAAAACCATCATCCAATGGTCCTTTGTAGACACCTTGACCCAATGTTGATCCTCATCCTTGTGTGCCCAAGATGACCTTGAAGTGAATGCGCACAACCATATGTAAGGGAAACCCAAAATTACAACAATGTGGATGATTTGGCTACATCTCCTGCCGCCACATTAGCATTAGAAGTCCTCAAGACTTGCCCTTCTTAGACAAATGCCTTATTGTCTACGTTAGGAACCATAGATCGATGCAAGTATGAAGGATATCATGTACCCTATAGTGTTTTTTTTTTTTATCAAAGTCAACTATTTACAATGAATGCATGTTCACATTTGTATTGGTCAGTTCTTTTGAATTACTCTATATCTCTCCTTACTCCTAGTCCACCCAATTACACCCAAGCTAGTTTGTCACTTAGTATGATCTCAACAAGTTCGTTGAACCATAACTTAGAGGGAGAGTATTATGTTGTGATATGAGGTCTGAGTCAACTTATCAAATTTAAAGAAGATATAATGGATGGAGCACATCAACATGGATATTTCAATGGTTAAATTACAAGCCTAGCCTAAGTCTACATTTCAAAAGAAATTTTAACCACTCCAATCCATACCATCCCACATACACCAATCTTCCTTTGCAACAATATAGAGCCTCAAAAAAAAAAATTCCTTCTCTCGCAAGACATAGGTAAAGGAAGGGAAATCTTGTCTATACAATGTGTAAGAGAAGACCAAGCTCATGTGGATAGAGATATAATGTGCAAAGTAAGATAAAGCTTGTGCTGAAGACTGAGATATAGATGAAATGTGCAGACCGAGCCTATTAATATAGAGATATGGTATGTAGGAGAAGACTGGGATCACGTTGACATAATAGTAGTGTGCAATCCAGACTCTCAACATTGAAATCATTAAACTGTGATAGCTAACCATGGGGGATGGGGTTTAATAGGAGAAAATATACAAACATAACCCTTATATATATAT
>ML799919.1:19097-35969 GCA_009831015.1 Picea engelmannii | reverse complement strand
CATAAAGTGGTAATTTTTTTAGAAAGGAATAATGGTTGGAACACTATGAGAAATTGCAAGGGTATCATAATGAGATATCCATGGAATTTTCTTAAACTTCAGAAGCAATGTGACTAGGAGACAATATTATGGTTGTATTGTTCCAACCATAGGCCTAGTAGAAAACATCACAAAATAATTGTAGACCTAGAATTAGTTCTAGTCCCCAGATAAAATAAATAAGAAGATATAATGCACTATCAAAAGACTATGAAAAGTTACAGGGATAAGGTGATGCAATTTGACCAAAGTAGGTGGGGTGGGTTATATTATACGATATACATGAAAAAACTTAAACTACATGGCTTGAAATCTACTACGTACAAGTCAAATTTGTATGTAAATTTTCTCAAGAAGATGAACCTATAATAGATTGACTCAAATTCCTCCATGGACATCTACAAGGGATATCAACCACGAACTAGAAAAGAGAAGGTGGGAAGCAATAGATAGAGATGTATGTAACATCATGTAGATGAGTGACATAACCATGGTTCTTATTTTGGAATTTCCTTTTATATATTGCACAAAAGTGTGTGGCCTTCCAATTGGGGTCGTATCATGGGCCCCTAGATTACCCTCTACGGTTACCCTTTTTGCTATGTATTATTGCCATTTTTTTATTATTAAAATCAGAATTTCCTAACTAAATGCCAAATTAGACAATTTTGATACACTTATATTTAAACTAAATATAATTGGCTCATTTCCTAAATATTATGGTGAATATATGATGGCTTGCGTATTTTTGTTGATTATGTGGTTTGAATAAAATTCAATAACAATGGTCGGTAAGAAAAATGGTTTATTGCAGCATTAACAAAGAAAGTTGGAGCTCATCCCATAACCATGCATTTCGATCAAGGGAAATTCGTAGGATCTTGTATTCCTCAGTTATGAAGGAGACGACATCAGTTATGAAGGAGACAACATGAGTTGCTAGCAATGGGGAACAACATTCAATCCCAAAGTAACTCGATCCCTGCAAATTCCCCCATATTTTGAAATCAAATAAGTTAAAAGAGGAATAATAAACCTTTAATACTCAAGTTGGCATGGGTAAAAGGAAAATTTTGTGGTGGTGAGGAATAATAAACCTTTAATACTCAGTTGGCATGGGTAAAAGGGAAATTTTGTGGGAGATTACTACCAGTTCCGAATATAGGGATCTGGATTTAGTATGAAGTAAAGTGAATTATTGTTAACGTGATTTCAGAGCTCCATACGTGGTATCCACAACTTGGGAGGGATGTAAATGCATGAGCCATTCCCATATTGTATAAAAAAGTTTGAATTTGTAGGGGTTCTCTAAATTTCACCTTGGGGAATGAAAGGCCATTTTTGTATTTAATGAGAGTGTAAGACTCTCGTGAGTTTGTTGGAGCACGTTAGAATTCATTTCCTTTTGATAAAAATATTGTAATTTTGAATGTACAGTTAATAGAAAGGTAAGATTTAGTTTTATTTTGTGTTGTGAAATGTGTTTCATTCCAAGGGAATTCAACCCATTGATTTCTTCTATGCAAGGGTCCATTGTGAAGTTGTAATGGTGGTTGAATCCTCTACCTATATATTATATTGTTGATGCGTTATTTCTCTTAATGGTTGTAAATTCCCCTCTACATTTCCATTTATTTACTTGATGTTTATTTCTTTAATCATTGTAGTTTTTCTTATGCAATTATATTTACTTTTATTTAATGTATTTCTTTAAATGTTTTTGCTTCTTTGAATTACAATGATCAATGCTTTGAAGTGGATATTATGAATCTATTATATGATAAGTTATAACTAGTTGTGTAAGGATTGATAGATTTAATAGTTGCATAGTGACAATTAATTAAAGGAACCTTCTCATTTTGATTAAGTTTTCATCCAATAGGTAGTGTCCCTATTTCCGTCTATCTCCTGGACCACTGCAAGAAGAGATGGAAGTGAAAGTTATGGAACTTAGCTCACGAGAAGTAAATTCGAATGAGTTTTCAGAGTTGTTCATTTGCCTTGTCATAGTTTTCTTCGAGTTTTTTTTATCATATTTTATTTAGAGTGTAAGAGTGTTTGTTCTAGATATACTATGGGTTCTTGATATAAGTTCCCTTTATTCAAAATGCAAGAATGCTTGTTATAAGTTTTGTGATTTTGAATGGGTTAGTGTAGATTTTATTTCCTTCACCAAAGATGCGATAATTGGTTGTATGATTTTTGTTAAAATGATGAGTTAATTAGTTGCATATCATTCATAGGAATATAATACATCTCACAAAGGATGGAACCTCGTGGTTGCACATACAATGCATAGTCACCTTTAAAGAGTTACACATCCATATTGATAATTTAAGTGTGTCCTCAAGATTTCATGGCATGAGTTATTGTTAGAATTCTATGGCCCATTAGTATGCCCTATAATCCACTACCCTTGGTGACATTGATTTTTTTGAATCCTCCCTAAATTCCTAATTCTCCCTAATAGAGACTATTGATGTTGCCTTGGAATGAGATATGGTCAACTAGTTTGAATTTTATAACACTTACATGAATTTTATAGCTCATGATGAATCTAGCATGATTTTCTAGTTGTCATTTCATGAGTGTGAACTCAATATTTTTGAACAACTGTTTCATCAAATTTGGACTCAGAAATAAGAATCTACACAAAAAATTGTGAATTTCATTTTTGAAAGAGTGAATATCGATGTTTCTAAAGTGAAAAATTGGATCATGAAAGCGTGAATACTACGTTTCAAAACACTCATACACAGTGATTATCCATTGCTTGATAACATAATAGTTATTAATTAAAACTAATTACTAATTTATGAATTATTACGTGATACTAATAATTAAAAAAAAATGGAAGTTCTTTAATCAAATAGAGTCTCATTCATAAATCACTCTCACTCTCTCTATTATGTTCAACCTATTCTCATTGTGCCTCTAATACTTCAAATCCATTCCCATATTTTTTTATTACCTCTCCATTCCATCCTACCTTTGGTGACCATGCCCATATAATGTTATTCACATCGATGAACATCATTCCTTCGATTTCAACAACTCACCATTGAGTTCTTAAAAAAAAATGTATAAAACTTTGTTTTCTTTCGATGTTACCGTCAACTTCGACCAATGAATCACTATTTTGTATGTTTCACTAGTAGCATCTAAATCTCAATAGACATTTCCCTCTACCCTACCCAACCATATTTCACAATGTGAGTTTGGTGATTGTACTATAAACATTTATCCATCAACAACATCTTCTCTTGGAGAGAATTCATCTCTGGACTTGCTAGATATATATGCAACATAGTGATCCTCAATAATGTGGACACTATCCCTCAAGTAGGCTTCCATGACTGAAATTGTGTGTTGTATATCAATATTTTTGCTTATTTTCAGTAGTGTGCATGGACAAATATTATTTCTTGAGTTCTCAATGTTCACAAAGGGCATGCACAAATATTTTAATATATTCTTCCAATAATTTATCTTGGAATCCTAATATTGTTCCCCTCCCTTTCCAATCCCTTTCCTCCATAATGAAATATATGTTTCTAACCATTTTTTAATTTGTTCCATATTAGAAGCTCTATCTACTTGTTCTACTTGTACATTTGATAGCCAAGGTTGCCCTCTAGGTAAATTTGGATGGCCATTAGGAAATGAATGATCTGGATTATTTTGAGAATGACAAGAAGGCATGAATATAACATAGATATAATAAGGAAATACAAAGAGATATTGCAAGGAACACAACAATACAGTAGAACTTAGATTTTATTAATGACTGTATGGAATACAAAAGACTGTAGAGAGATGTGTCGGCTACGCTCATTCACAAGAACTTGATTACAATGAGGCTCTAAAGGCCTTTTTTAACTTAAAGCATAAGTGATGAAACCATAAACATCCAAAACCCTAACCCTGAAAGATGAAACATCAAAATATTTGTGGGACCTAATGGGGGTAGTTGATACATCAACTTCCCGAGGGCATAACTTTTGCATACTATATCCATTTGGGGTGCTAAGTACCTAGTCGTGTTACACAGTATTTTTTCTCAACTGATGATGTTCACTTATCCTCTATCATCCATAACATATAAGCTATGATTATTGAATAAAAACCTAACTTTGAGAGAAGGAAAACATACAAAAAGGGTTACACATGTTGTTAGGGCATTTAAAGCCTTAATTTAAGAGAGTGCCATAGCTTGCATCACTACAGGGTACGACACCCTCAGGTGTCATGTGTTGCACCACTACAAGGTGCGACGGTGTCTCAAGTTTCTCCATTGCAGGGTGCGACATTTCTTAAAAGGGGAGAAAAAGATGGATTTCAAGAATATTATAGAAGAGAAGCTTCAATATGAGGAGTTCTTTGATCAGTTTGGATCTCACCCGTAATCCTAATCTTGGGGGATCCTAACCTCTCATCCTAACCTCCTCACCCTTGCCCTCTTCAATCTATAAAAGGATGCTTCTCTCACAAGGAAATGTTAATAATGAATAGCAAAGAGCGAATGATTGATAGCTTTGCTCCTGGTTTGTTGTTACAGGATTGTTAGTAATTATTTGGCTTTGAGGAATTCAATCTTAGCTTAAGGAGTCAGTTGATGGTGATAGATTTCATGGATGCATCATGGGTATAAGAGAAATGAACTTGTTGGAAGGAGATTCACAACATCAAGACAACTCTAGTTGTAATCTCTTTTCATTCATCATTAATACAATAATATAGTTTCTTTCCCACAAAGGTTGTCTTTATGTGATTATCTTTGTTGCATCTCTCCTTGATCAGTTGCATAGGTTACATCAAATTATACTTGTTGCTTTCACCTTTGTTGGCTTATGTCTCTTGCAGGTTCTCATACATAATCCTCACGAAAAAGAAACTGGAAGATACAACTAGTGAGGACAACCTTCGATTACAAGGTATGGATCTTTCGCTAATTTTCAATTTGATTATGTTAACCTAGAGAAAGTTCTATGTTCTGTTTGTTTTGTTACAGTCTTGGTTTCCAAGTCTAGGGAGATTAGTCTGTATTTGCACAGACCAATTTGTCCGGTAACATTCAGAAAGGTATAACTGAAGAGTACATATTCCGAATGACCCAATACATGGCTCCTACATCTAATGGGCATTTCCATGTCAAACAAATGTCGTTTAGGGCCTCAAAATGGCCTCAGAAGTTTGGGACGTGAAAAAATGTAGAAAAACTGCCAAGATGGAAACTGTATTTTGAGCCAATGGAATAGGTGGGCGACCACCAATGTCCACCTGGACCAGTCCTCCCCCTTAGGAAGAAATGGTCTCCATTGCGTCAAGTCTCTCCATTAGACAAGGAAACTTATGTTAAATCTGGCTCCTAGTGAGCCACTTGCCATGATGAAGAAACTTTCTTGCTTTGATGACCCAATAGAGTTGGTGTTCTGTTTGCGGGTGCCCTTCATCTTGGAGTCCATGATCCGATCAACTTTCGCCTATTCAATGCAGTCAATATTGAGTTCTTTAGGGCCCAAGTGTGATCCGAATTATTTTGAGAACAACATGAAGGAAAAAATATAACAGAGATATAACAAGGAAATACACAAAGATATTGCAAGGAACACAATAATACATTAAAACTCAGATTCTACTAATGACTATATGGAATACAAAAGATTGTAAAATGCAGATCACACAAGCTAGCTCGAATGGTGGTAGCTTATCTCTGAAGAGAGATGTGTCGACTATACTCATTCACAAGAAGCTGATTACAATGAGGCTCTAAAGAATGTTTTTAACATAAATCATAAGTGAGAAAACCCTAACCCTGGAAGATGAAACTCCAAAAGGTTTCTCAGTCCTGATGGGGTTAGTTGATACATCGACTTCTCAAGGGTGTAACTTTTTCATACGATCTCTATTTGGGGAACTTAGTACCCCGTCAGAAAGGTCTAGCCAAGGAGTACACATTTCAAACAACCCAATACATGCCTTCACTTTTTATTGGGTGCTACCATGTCAACAAACGTCTCTTAGGGCCTCAAAATGGACCTGAAAGTTTGAGGCTCAAAAAACGGTATAAAAACTGCCAAGATGGAAATTACATTTTGAGACAGTGGAATAAGTGGGTGGCCACCAATGTACACTTAGATCAATCCTCCCCCCTTAGGAATCAATAGTGTCCATTGTGTCAAGTTCCTCCATTAAATGGGGAAACTTCTGTTGAATCTAACTCCTGGTGAGCCACTTGCTTTGATGAAGAAATTGCCCTGCTTTGTCAACCCGATAAAGTTGGATGTTTTGCTGGAGGATTCCCTTCATCTTGGTGTCCATGATCCGATCAACTATCACTTGTTCAATGCAAATAGGATTGACTTCTGTAGGTGCCAAGTGTTATTCATATTATTTTGAGAATGATATGAAGGCATAAATATAACAAAGATATAAAAAGGAAATACACAAAGATATTGCAAGGAACAAAGTAATACAATAAAAATCATATTCTATTAATGACTATCTAGAACACGAAAGACTGTAAAATGAAAAGCACACAAGCTAGCTAGAATGATGGTAGATTATCTTTGAAGAGAGATGTGTTGGCTACACTCATTCACAAGAAACTGACTACGATGAATCTCTAAAGGCATTTTTTAACATAAAGCATAAATGAGAAAACCATAAACATCCAAAACGCTAACCCCAAAAGATGAAACACAAAAAGGTTTGTGGGCCTTGATGGGGGTAGTTGATACGTTAATTATCGAGAGTGTAAATTTTGCATACGATCTCCATTTAGGTGCTTGAAACCATGTTAGAAAGGTCTAGCCAAGGAGTTCACATTCCGAATAGCCCAATACAGGCCTTTGACATTTATTGGGCACTGCCATGTAAAAAACACATCGTTTAGGGCCTCAAAACGACCCCAAAAGTTTGGGACCCAAAAAACTGTAGAAAAACTGCTACGCTGTAAACTATATTTTGAGCCAATGGAATAGGTGGACGACCATCGATGTCCACCTGGATCGTTCCTCCCCCCTTAGGAATCAATGGTCTCCGTTGTGTCAAGTTCCTCCATTATATGGGTAAACTTCTACTGAATTTGACTCTTGGAGAGCCACTTACCTCGATGAAGAAATTTCCCTTGTTTGACGACTCGATAGAGTTGGATGTTTTGTTGGCGGGTGCCCTTCATCTTGCTGTCCATGATCCGATGAGTTGTCTCCTGTTCAATGCAATTAGGATTGATTTATGTAGGGGCCAAGTGACAAGTGTGATCCATATTATTTTGAGAATGACAAGAAGGAAGAAATATAACAAAGATATAACAAGGAAATACACAGAGATATTGCAAGGAACATAGTAATACAATAAAACTCAGATTCTATTATTGACTTTATGGAATACAAAAGACTATAAAATGCAAAGCACACAAGCTAGCTAGAATGGTGGTAGCTTATCTATGAAGAGAGATGTGTCAACTATGCTCATTTGCAAGAACCTGATTACAATGAGGCTCTAAAGGCCTTTTGTAACATAAAGCATAAATGAGAAAACCCTAAACATCTAAAACCCTAACCACAGAAGATGAAACACCAAAAGGTTTGTGGGCCCTGATGGGGGTATTTGATACGTCAAATTACCGAGGGCATAACGTTTGCATACAATCTCTGTTTAGGGCGATTGGTACCCTGTTGGAAAGGTATATCCAAGGAGTACACATTTTAAATAGCCTAATATAATCTTTCACGTATATTGGGCTATTCCATGTCAAATAAATTTCGTTTAGGTCCTCAAAACAACCCCAGAAGTTTGGGACTCGAAAAACTGTCAAAAAACTACTAATGTGGAAATTGTATTTTGAGCTAGTGGAATAGGTGGGTGACCACCAATGTCCACTTGGATTAGTCCTCCCCCCTTAGGAAGTAATGGTATCCACTGCGTCACTTCCTCCTTTATATGGTGAAATTTATACTGAATCTGACTCCTGGTGAGCCACTTTCTCTAATGAAAAAACTACCCCGCTTTAAAGACCCGATAGAGTTGGATGTTTTGCTGGAAGGTGCCCTTCACTTGGTGTCCATGATTCAATTAATTGTCATATATTCAATGTAGTCAGGATTGAGTTCTATAGGGGCCAAGTGTGATTTTAAGGAGAGTGTTCTATTGATATCTATTAGGGAGGATTCAAGGAGAGGATATATGCTTTCTTGTAATATCAAGGAGAGTGTTCTGTTGATGTTAAACAATTCCAAATACTCTCCTTGATATTACAAGGGAAGCAGATGAAAACATATACTGATTTTTGTTATCACCCTCAAAATTATACATTTGTGGCAATAATACTAGTGACAATTTTCTATTTGACCTACTTGTATTATCACCACTTACCGTAGGATCTTTCATATAATATTTCTAGTAGACCCCAAACATTTTCCATAATATTTAGTTTGTAATATAGAATCATGCAATGGGTGGTTCAATGTTCCCATATTGTACAACAAATACCCACGTCAATCCACTTCCATTGATTCTTTGAGCTCCTTGAGGCATTTAGCTAATGAATTCAAAGTGAAGTTTGAACCCATCTTTAGAAAATAAAGGATGAAGTGGCTAAAGCCTCCAATATTGTGTTTGATCGATATTATTTTGAGAACGGCACGAAGACAGAAATATGACCAATATATAACAAGGAAATACACAAAGATAATGCAAAGAACACCTCAATATAGTGAAACCCAATTTCTATTAATGAATTAGATAGAAAAACATTGTAGAGCACAAACTAGCAGAATGGGGTAGCTTATCTTTGAAGAGAAATAGATGTTTGGCTACACTTCATTCAAACTCCTTCACCTCAATTATATATGAGAGAGTGAGAGGAGAAAAATTCCCATGATGCATGTGGGATAAATTGGTTTAAGTTTATAAAATGTCATAGGCATGTAAAATACTACAGAGTTCTAATGATTTGGATTATTTTGAGAACAAGATGAAGACAAAAATATAACCGATATATAACAAGGATATATATATACATAATGTAGATAACACATAAATATAGTGAAACCCAACTTCTATTAATGAACAAGAGACAACAAAACATTGTAGAACAAAAACTGACAGAATGGGGTAGCTTATCTCTGAAAAGAAAAAGATGTTGGCTACGCTTCATTCACAACAAGATTTAAATCACACTCCATTGCATCCTTAAAGGGCCTCCTTCACCTGAATTATATATGATAGAGTGAGAGGAGAACAATTCCCATGATGCATGTGGGATAAATTGGACTAAGTTTATAAAATTCCATAGGCACGTAAAACACTAGGACTTCCTGGGCGGTCACCCATCCCAGTACTACTCTAGCCTGAGCACACTTACCTGCAGAGTTATAATGGGATCCAATGCATTAATACTATGCTATAGGCATGTACATAAGACCTCTAGGAAATCATTACATAATGTCTATAATTAACAAATGAAGATGGCATTACATTCCATTCCTCATCAAAAGGGTAAATATCATGGTTTATCAAAACCACGAGATCAAAATAATGATTCAGTGGAAAAGGTGGATGGCCACCGAGATCCATCTGGATCATTCCTCCCCCCTTAGGAAGCAATGGTCCCCATTGCATCAAGTTCCCATGGGAGATGGGGATACTTATGATAAATCCGAAGCTTGGTGCGCTGATTGCCTTGCCGAAGAAGTTGTCTTACTTAACTTGTTGAAGGATGTCACGAACCTGTTGCAAGAGGGGTTGGATCTGTTCAACCAATCTAGTTGCATGATCTACCTGAGTGTGTGAGGAATCTGTATGTGAAAATGCAACATGAAGAGTATGAAGGGTTCTTTTATAACCTTGCTTGTCTGGGCAATGTGGATGCACCCCTGTAGGTGCATCAAGAACATCTTGGGACTCTTCTACAATCTCGTCGATCTGATTCTGCTGGATAGAAAGGTCTTGGGATGAGGTTGTAATGGTTGCAGTGTCCTTCTGTTCACCTTCTGATTGGATTGTGAAGAGGATAAACTTTGCAGTATGAGAGATTACTTTGTGGAATTGCTTTGGTCAGACAATAGTCAAAACTACCTCTGGTATCTTGTATAGCTGACCCACAGAGTAACAATGACGCTACGAGGCCGATACTCATAAACATCATGACACCTCCACATATATGGCTGGCCTAATAGAACATCATATAATTATAGTGGGGAAACATCACACAATACCTCATCCTTGAAGGGCTTGATGCCGTAGGACAGGTGACACTGCTAGCTGACACAAAGATCTTGACCTTGGAGAAGTCACCCAATGTTGTATGGATGCAGGTGTGGTGTTGTTGGAAAATCCAACTGCTTGACAACCTCTACTGAGATGATGTTATTTTGGCTTCCTCTATCAACAATAAAATGTAGTGGGGTCCCCTTCACCCACATCTTTGAATGGAAGAGTTGCTCCCCCTCCTCAAGATCCTCTTCTAGTTGAATTGTTGCAGTTGCGACAGTAACAATGGGTTCTGCATCAATGATTCGACTCCTTTTATTATTTTATGAATCATGGTCCAAGTCGGGGTTCGAATCTTTGTCTTTGAGCTCGACCACCAATGAATGTATTGAGAGACATTCATCAGTGTTGTGCCAAGGGTTGTTGTGGAACTCACACCACTTTTCGATGTCTTTCTTAGACTTCCCGTTACCCTTCTTTTCTTGCATCTGGGACTGTCTCTCTTGAGGTTTTCCTTCCTTTCTCTGTCCTTCATTATGTGAGTTAGATATTCCTTTGCCATGCTTCTCCCACTTACCATGCTACTTAAATTTCATCTCAATTTTGACTGCATATCGATAAGCAACTCTCTGTGAGGATATGTCCAAGAAATCCATCTTTGTTTGGATGTACCTATGTATACCACTGCGATACGTCAAAACCAGGTGTTGTTCAGAGTTTTTGATACCCATCTTTGAGTGTAAGGTATGAAAGATGTTGGTGTAATCCGACACCGTCTGGTCTCTTTTTTGATGCAAAGTTGTCCATCTCATGTATTGGTCATCATAGTTCCCGATAGGGTAGAACTCCTCCTTTAGGGCATCTACAAAGGCCACCCAATTGCGTTCTCTCCAAAATAGTGTAGATTCATCCACAGTGTACCTCTCCCAATATATTTCCCACTAAGCTCTACCACGGGGAAGGGATTTAAGGAGCACAAAAGTAATATTTTCACTATCAGAATTTTTTTGGACAGAGTAATAACCTTCTAGCATATTCAAAATTTTTTCTAGAGCATCTACATCTATCTAGCCTTCAAATAAGGGTATATAAAAATTGACTTGTACCTTGAAGGGTGTCACACTTGCGAAATGGATTCTTGTTGAAGATGCCTCGGTCATCACCATCGGTAGTCTACAAAGGGTTTGATAAAATTTGTTCGTCACCTCGTTCCTTTGTCGCACGAGGGATTCCTCGAGCAACATTTTGAAATGATCTCCTTCTTTGTCATCTCTATTTTCTTCCGCCATGGGAGATTGCTTGGGCTGGTGAGAGAAGTTTCCCTCAAGAAAAACTAGCTTGAGACCCAAATCTCTATACCCTGACCTTGTCCGGGACCTGCTCTGAGAAACGACAAGGAGCAGCCTGCTCTAATACCAGTGATCCATATTATTTTGAGAACGACATGAATACAAAAATATAACCGATATATAACAAGGAAATACTCATAGATAATGCAGAGAACACAAAAATATAGTGAAACCCAACTTCTACTAATGATTGAGAGAGATAAAATCACTGTAGAAAAAAAACTAGAAGAATGAGGTAGCTTATCTCTGAAAAGAAAGAGATGTTGGCTACGCTTCATTCACAACAAGCTTTACATCACACTCCATTGCATCCTTAAAGGGAATCCTTCACCTCAAGTATATATGAGAGAGTGAGAGTAGAACAATTCCCATGATGCATGTGGGATAAATTGGACTAAGTTTATAAAATACCATAGGCATGTAAAACACCAAGACTTCTAGGGTGGTCACCCATCCTAGTACTACTCTAGCCTGAGCGCACTTAACTGTAGAGTTCTAATGGGATTCAATGCATTGATTGTATGCTGTAGGAATGTACACAAGACCACTAGGAAATCATTACATGATGTCTGTAATTAACAAATGAATATGACATTACATTCCATTCCCCATCAAAAGGGTGAATACCATGGTTTATCAAAACCAAAAGCTCGAAATGGTGATTCAATAGAAAAGGTGGATGGCCATCGAGATCCATATGGATCATCTAATGGGATCCGTTGCATTAACACTATGTTGTAGGAATGTACATAAGACCACATGATGTTTTTAATTAAAAAATGAAGATGACATTACATTCCATTCCCCATCAAAAGGGTGAATATCACGATTTATCAAAACCACAAGCTAGAAATCGCGATTCAATGGAAAAGGTGGATGGCCACTGAGATCCATCTGGATCATTCCTCCCCCTTTAGGAAGCATTTGTCCCCATTATGTCAAGTTCCCTTGGGAGACATGGAGACTTCTGCTAAATATGATGCATTGCTTTGCTTGCTGAAGAAGTTGTCCTTCTTAGCTTGTTGAAGAAGTTGTCCTGCTTAACTTGTTGAAGGATATCATGAACTTGTTGCTGGAGGGGTTGGATTCGTTCAACCAATCTAGCTACATGATCTACTTGAGTGTGGGAGGACTCCATCGATGAAGATGCAACATGAAGAGTATGAAGGGTTCTTTTATAACCTTGCTTGACTTGGTAGTGTGGAGGCACCCACGTAGGTGCAATAAGAACATCTTGGTACTCTTCTACAATCTTAGCGATCTGATTCTGTTAGATAGAAAGGTCTTGGGTTGAAGCTGCAATGGTTGCAATGTCCTTCTGTTCACCTTATTATTAGATTGTGAAGAGGCTAAACTTTGTAGTATGAAAGATTACTTATTAGCATTGTTTTATCGGGAAAATAGTTAGAACTACCTTTGGTATCCTGTATAGCTTACCCCTGAGAGTAACAATGACGATACGGGGTTGAGACTCATAAACAACATGACACCTCCACATATATGGATGGCCTAATAGAACATCACAGACTTACAGTGGAGAAACATAACACAACACCTCATCTTTGAAGGGATTGATACCGTAAGACAGACAAAACTGCTGGCTGACTCGAAGATCTTGACCTTGGTGAAGCCACCCAATGTTGTATGGTTGTGGGTGTGGTGTTGTTGGCAAATCTAACTGCTTGAAAACCTCTGCTAAGATGAGGTTATTTTGTCTTCCACTATCAACAATAAAATGTAGTGGGGTCCCCTTCACCCACATATGTAAATGGAAGAGGCACTCCCCCTCCTAAGGATCCTCTTCTGGTTGGATTGTTGTAGTTGTGATAGTAGCAATGGGTTCTGCATCAATGATATGTCTTCTTTTATTATTTTCTAAATCAGGGTCCAAGTCGGGGTTTGAATCTTTATCTTTGAGCTCGACCACCAATGACTATATTGAACGACATTCATCAGTGTTGTGCCAAGAGATGTTGTGGAACTCACATCACTTTCCAGTGTCTTTCTTAGACTTCTCGTTACCCTTCTTTTCCTACATATGGGACTAGCTCTCTTGAGGTTGGCCTTCTTTTATTTGTCCTTTGTTTTGTGAGTTAGGGTTTCCTTTTCCATGCTTTTGTTGTGGAGTATTTCCAAATCCGAACTCCCTCTTACTCTGTTGCTTGAATTTCTACTCAATTTTGGCTGAATATCAATAAGCATCTCCTAGGGAGGAGATGTCCAATAAATCCATCTCTGTTTGGATGTACCTGTGTAGAACACTGCGGTACTTCAAAACCAGGTTTCGCTTGGAGTCTTTGATACCCATCTTTGAGTGCAAGGTATGAAATATGTTGGTGTACTCCGACACCATTTGGTCTCTTTTCTGACACAGAGTTTTCCATCTCATGTATCGGTCATCATAGTTTCTAACGGGGTATAAATCCTACTTCAGGGCATCTACAAAGGCTGCCCAAGTGGGTTCTCTCCCGAATAGTGTAGATTCATCCAACGTGTAACTCTCCTAGTAACCTTCCCACCAAGATCTGACATGGCAAAGGGATTTAAGGAGAGTGAAGGTGATCTTTTCACTGTCAATTTTGTTTTGGATAGAGTAATAATCTTGTAGCAGATTCAACCATTTTTCTAGAGCACCTGCATCTATCTGGCCTTCAAATAAGGGGATATCAAAATTGACTTGTACCTTGAAGGGTGTTGCACTTGCAAAATTGATGCTCGTCGAAGATGCCTTGACTGCCACCATCGGTAGTCTCGAAGGATGTGAGCGAAGTTGTCCATCATCACATTTCTTTGTCACATGAGGGCCTCCTTGAACAATGTATTGAAATGATCTCCTGATTTTTCATCTCTCTTTTATTTCGCCATGGGAGGTCTCTTGGGCTAGCGAGAGAAGTTGTACTCAAGCGAAAATAACTCAATACCCAACTCTCTCTACCCTGAGCTCATCGGGGACCTTCTCTAAGAAATGAAAAGGAGCAACCTGCTCTGATACCATTGATACATATTATTTTTAGAACGACATGAAGACAAAAATATAACCGATATATAACAAGGAAATACACAGAGATAATGTGGAGAACACAAAAATATAGTGAAACCCAACTTCTATTAATGAATCAGATAGAAAAACAATGTAGAACACAAACTAGTAGAATGGGGTAGCTTATCTCTGAAGTTAAATAGATGTTGGCTATGCTTCATTCACAACAATCTTTACATCACACTCCATTGCATGCTTAAAGAACCTCCTTCACCTCAATTATATATGAGAGAGTGAGAGGAGAACAATTCCCATGATGCATGTGGGATAAATTGGTTTAAGTTTATAAAATTCCATAGGCATGTAAAATACTAAGAATTCTCAGGAGGTCACCCATCCCAGTGCTATTCTAGCCCGAGCCTGCTTAACTACAAAGTTCTAATGGGATCCATTGCATTAACACTATGCTGTAGGCATGTACATAAGACCACATGATGTCTGTAATTAACAAATGAAGATGACATTACATTCCATTCCCCATCAAAAGGGTGAATTTCATGATTTATCAAAACCACAGGCTCAAAATGGTGATTCAATGGAAAATGTGGATGGCCACCGAGATGCATTTGGATCAGTGTCCACGTGTAAGCATAATAATTAAAGAAATTAGGGTGTTTCATGATGCTACTAATAAACATGTTCCTTCTGACCCAACCTCGATATAAAAGTCTTTTTCTTATCCATCTTGTCATGCACAATGTTGAAGTAAGTGCTAGGATGCTTCTATGAATTCAATTTGTGGGAATAATGCACATTGTGACAACACACAATATAGTTATTACAAGCTATTGCACTGCTCACTACTATTCTACTTCAACTATATTAGTGGTGGCCATAAGTTGAATAATGATTTAAACACGATCATTAAACCTTGAAAATAAGTTGTTCTTTGTGATAGTAATATTTGGAAATTCATTTTTCATTATTGTTTTAAAATGGGATTGCGACATTAGAGGAAGACCCAACATAACCATGGGTAACCAAATTTGGGAAGTGAATCTTGGGTCATATTTGAAGGTGATAATATGATAGGTTCCCTTGTACCATAAATACAAAATCAATAGAAATATAAACTGCATAAAGTAAAAGAGTAAGAAAAAGAGTATTGAACTTGCAAAATATTAACCCTTATAATGATAATCCAGAAAGAGAAAAATGTTCATGGCCCCTTTCGAGGGGGAAATATCCAAATGAGGAGGGATTCAATATAATGAAAATAACTTATAAAAACATTGCATAGCTTCCTACCTATATAAATAGCTTCTCACTACCCAAAACCTTAGCACTAGTGGTCCCACAATAATGAGTACCAACTACCTAGTCTCGTATTCCATAATGATGACCCTTTTACATTAATTAACCACACACCAACTACCTAGTGGGCCTTATTCAAAGAATATGGCCTCATACATTAATTAGATGACTCCTAAGTAGACATGCCCAAGTTTCTATCACATATTTCTTTACCAGGAAACGTTAATGGGTGACCTTCTTATATTGACACTATCAATAAACTTTTCTAAGGCATAACATTACACAATGAAAGTATTGTTGAAGTTTGGCATGGATAAAAGTGAGGTAGTACACATAGATCCCTTTAAGGCCTACACAACCTACTTTGATGCATCATTCTAGATAAAGTGTAACGACTATAAAATAGATCAATAAATACTAATAATACTAATAAACTAAGAGACATGACCTAACTAATGAACACAATTTTTCACTCTTGTGACTAGACAATGCATATAAGTATATCATCACGAGGCTCATTGTATCATTTATCATTCATTTATTTTATAAACTATATAATTATTATCCTTTTATGGATTTCAAATATCTTTCATTCATATGTTGGATATTTTTACATATATGAACTATTGTTCATTAATTGGTATCATATCCCTTTCTAAGGCACTTTCTAATTTGCCTTTTGGCCACACAATTTTTAGAGTTTATCTAATTTGAACCTTTGGCCATAACTAGGCACTTTGCCATTTATTTTCTTAAATTAATTTTTAAACAAGGAAAAAAAATAAAATCACATAAATAGTAGCATACAAGCATAACTTATAAAAATATTTGTGATCATAGAAAATCACCAAGAAGTCAAATCATATACATACACCAACTTAGAAAATATGTTGAGAATAATAATCAATTCCAAGAAGAAAAGTCAACAACAATGCAAATCACAGTCCAAGTTCATAATGAAATAAAAATTACATT
>ML799919.1:0-18997 GCA_009831015.1 Picea engelmannii | reverse complement strand
CCACCTTAACATGATTGTGACTAATTAAAACCTAAAATATTTTGCACATTTAATGTATAGTTACTGATATGGACACCTTATAAATCATGCATCTTAATTTTAATTTAAAATATTTTTTAACATTCATGGATTTAATTCTTTACTCGATTTCAAGTAAACTAGATATAAACTATTGGAAGGTTATTTTGTCCCAAGGGTAATATTTTATAATTGGAGACAGAGCCTTGCCCCAAGTAAATTACATTATTTATTAGAAATCCAAATAAGAAAAACCTTAATTTTAGATTCCAAAAGAAGATTAGAGAACCACAAAATAAGATATTGAAACTAATAATAGAGAGACTTCATAGAAAAGATACATGAGAGAATTTATAATGAATGAAGCAAATTAATACCCACCTGAAATCAATGGACATAGGTCACATATGTGTATTGTACCCTTTTTACTTACAGATCATATACAAGAGAATATGGAGAGTACTCAGAACAACAGTGGAAGGTGACTAAGGAGTGAAAGACATATTTAATGATGTCACCAACATCCTACCCAAATTCATTAGGTTTCAACATGTCTAAACACATGTTAGAGGATCAACCTTCATCTCTTTCAAACTACACAGGAAGTAGAGACAAAGTTATGACAAGTTCACATAATCATTTCAACATAAATGTGTTTCAACATTTTTTTACAATATTTAACTTTTGAAAGAAATCACTAATTATAAAAACAATAAAAATCACAGTGAAACATAAATTAAATTGGTTCAACAATATTTTGAATAATTATTACAAATTACTTTCAATAATACCACTAAATAATTATTAATATTACTATTAAACCTAGATCAATATCAAAATTATGTTAGACGGCCAACCTTCCAATCGTTACGTATTTTTTTCTAAACTACAAAGGAATTAGAGATAAGTCTATGACATGTTCACATTGTAACATACTCATCCCTAGGTACCTCAAGATTCATGATCTTGAATTGATTTCGAACCTTGGATATTATTATAAAGTAAAAATAAGAAACATGATAAAAAAAAAAAACCATGCATTCAAGAAAACACACACACACACACACAAGTTATCTCATGCCATGCATGACATTTAAAATATTCACTCGACATTAAAAAGTGAACAAGAACAATATAAACACAATGGAAATATAATAAATAGAGAATAGAGAACTTATCTTTAAGAAACAGTTACACTAACTGGTTGGTTGCAGATGTTGGACATTCTACCCAATCGTAGGATTTGTTGCACTATAATTCTCTACAACAAGCCACCCTTGATCCAAGGCTATGAATACACAATAATAGGTGCCTAGGTTGACTCTTAAGTCTCACACCAGCTTAGTTATCAAGTTGTCACAATTTTTTCTCTCTCTCACTCACAACAATCCCAAATTGCTAGCTCTCTTTCACCCCTAGCCTGCACAACCCAAAGAAAGGAATTCCCTTCTTTGCAATGCAGTCCCTCATGTTATTCCACTTCTCTCCAAGGCTCTTGTACAGTCTAGCTAAAAAATATCAATATTGGAAACTCAAGGGAATCTCAGTTGTGAACAGTTATCCTCAACTACCATCATTCTCATGCACCATACATCATTTTCCATATTGGTATAGCCAATATTCTCATATATCCAACTACTGTGAGTTGTCTACCATAGTATCCTTTCGTTATTTGTAAAACCAAGAACAAGAAGGAACAAGAAGACCCACAACCACCAAAAATATGGTTAATATACACATCTCAAAGACCCACATGGATTTCCCCGAGAAGGTATCATAACCACTTTCCCAACTAACTCAAAGGTTAGGAATAATATAATAATTGGATTATCCCCTTTAGCCCCCTCTCTTATGGAATCATAGCCCCCTATGACTCTACCCTTGTTCATCTGCAATTGCTAATGCATTTATTATTATTATTATTATTATTATTATTATTATTATTATTATTATTATTATTATTATTATTATTATTATTATTATTATTATTATTATTATTATTATTATTATTATTATTATTATTATTATTATTAAAAGTATTACATTTCTAGGATCTCCAAGCTTTCATCATATACAAACATACATTTCTAATCCGGGGATAAAAACAAGGGTATTGCACACATAAAGTTTTAACATTTGTCATTTGAGATGTTATTATTAATTCAAACAGAACTAGCCTATAGTTTCTCAAAATATGTTACAACTAGAACTCAGACTTGACATGACAAGGTAGTGGCAGAGTAGTCATGTATACACATAAGTCTCCTAATTATTTTTATTTTTTGAAATTCAATTTGATTAGATTTGATTTTTTTGGGACTTCAAATTCAGCATGAGTTGTTGCATGTTTATTATGTTTCATATAAATATGTAAGATCACTTTTTAATTAGTTATGCTTAATGAGTCTAATATGACAAAATTAGTTAGGTTTATGGGCATCTCTTCATTCATCTATAATTATTATTATTCTTCATTTTCATAAATTATTATTTTCCATTCATTCAAATATATTTTTTTATACTGGACCATCTTATATTTTTTCATCATAATATAATTCATTTTCAAATTGTTTTAAATGTAAAATGATAAGAAGCATATTATTAATAAAGATATTATTGATAGAATAGTTCAATATGAAGAAGATGAAAGGCCTCTTACGGTATATAATTATGCTTTAATAGGTTAATGAAGAAAGTTTCAAAATTTAGGAGTTAGAGATTTACACTATTGATATGTTCCAACCACATAAACAAAGAAATAATGCAATATCAATCATTGAATGATTGCATTGATTTCAACAATGATATAATACAAAACAATAAGGTATATTGATTTTAGCGATGATATAAAAAAATGATTTAGAGCAATCAAGGAATTGCAATGATTTCAACAATAATATAAGTTATAACACAAAAAATAGGTGCATTTATTTCAGAGACACCCTAATGAAAAATGATTTAGATCAATTGGTTGCATTGATTTCAATAATGACATAATGCAAAATAATACGATGCATTGATTCTAGTGATGATATAATGAAAAATTATTTAGAATAATCAAGTAGTTGTATTGATTTTAACAATAATATTCACAAAACAATAGGGTGCATTGATCCCAATTGAATAAATGATACCAAGGAAAATGATCTAGTGCATTGATTTCAATATTGAGATAGTGCAAATTATCAAGTGGAATGACTTTAACAATAACACAGTGCAAACCAATTTCAAAATACATATTGTAAGTTGAAATCCACTACTTTGTTTCCTTGGGTGTGATTCATCTATTAGTATTTGCACATTCAAACCATTATAATATTAAGATATATAGAATATTGTGTAGAGCAAACTGTGTAGAGCAAGTCATTAATCTATGACCCATATCCGCATTACTATTCATCATCTTCATCATTGAATATTGTTACTTTATTATTTTTCACCTTAATCCTCATGTAACTTTTGAAGTGTACTCCTTGATAGTACTCTCTAAATTAAAAATGATACTTAGTAGATTTCAGATGATCAAATCCCTTTGAAACATATACATATACATATTGATGATGATTTAAAGTTTTGACGCAGTCTCCCATGAATGGAATCAATATAGATCCATCTTAACTTCGGATCTATCAAGCACTAAGAGGGATCAAATCCCTCGAGGTGCAAACCTTTCCTCAAGTTTACACTCCAAAAAAGGTTTTCACATCGATGGATTTGATCCCTCTCGGTACATGATAAATCCAGAGTTCAGATGGATCTACACTAGTGATCTTCCTAATATAGCCTTGTAATTTGAGTGTTGGTTCTTACTTTATTGCATTTGAATCTTCACACATTGATTATAGAGGGAAGGCTTTACAAGTGACTACCGACATGGGCGATAACTTCTTCATGGCTCTTTTCTCAAAGTAGCTTCCCCACTCCATAAATTCATGCCATGGATATTCCTATACTACTAGAATGACTTTGACCCATGTAATTTGTATTTACAGTGAATCTTCAAAGGATTCTTCCTCCCGTGAATCTTTAATCAATCAACCATCTATAGGATTTTAACAAGTTGTAAGTGGACTTACTAGATTTACTAGTTCCACAAATTATCACGAACAACTATTTCAATGTATTTTTGTACATCCTTTTAACAATTTGATCAATGGTTCGAATGATAGAGTGATCATAGAATTTTTAAAGGAAGGTTGTTCTGGTAGTTAACTCAATATCCCTTTCAATTTTAGCAATATATACCTCCAAACCAATGTAATTTTTATTTCATTATGAACTTGGACTGTGATTTGCATTGTTGTTGACTTTTCTTCTTGGAATTGATTATTATTCTCAACATATTTTCTAAGTTGGTGTATGTATATGATTTGACTTCTTGGTGATTTTCTATGATCACAAATATTTTTATAAGTTATGCTTGTATGCTACTATTTATGTGATTTTATTTTTTTTCCTTGTTTAAAAATTAATTTAAGAAAATAAATGGCAAAGTGCCTAGTTATGGCCAAAGGTTCAAATTAGATAAACTCTAAAAATTGTGTGGCCAAAAGGCAAATTAGAAAGTGCCTTAGAAAGGGATATGATACCAATTAATGAACAATAGTTCATATATGTAAAAATATCCAACATATGAATGAAAGATATTTGAAATCCATAAAAGGATAATAATTATATAGTTTATAAAATAAATGAATGATAAATGATACAATGAGCCTCGTGATGATATACTTATATGCATTGTCTAGTCACAAGAGTGAAAAATTGTGTTCATTAGTTAGGTCATGTCTCTTAGTTTATTAGTATTATTAGTATTTATTGATCTATTTTATAGTCGTTACACTTTATCTAGAATGATGCATCAAAGTAGGTTGTGTAGGCCTTAAAGGGATCTATGTGTACTACCTCACTTTTATCCATGCCAAACTTCAACAATACTTTCATTGTGTAATGTTATGCCTTAGAAAAGTTTATTGATAGTGTCAATATAAGAAGGTCACCCATTAACGTTTCCTGGTAAAGAAATATGTGATAGAAACTTGGGCATGTCTACTTAGGAGTCATCTAATTAATGTATGAGGCCATATTCTTTGAATAAGGCCCACTAGGTAGTTGGTGTGTGGTTAATTAATGTAAAAGGGTCATCATTATGGAATACGAGACTAGGTAGTTGGTACTCATTATTGTGGGACCACTAGTGCTAAGGTTTTGGGTAGTGAGAAGCTATTTATATAGGTAGGAAGCTATGCAATGTTTTTATAAGTTATTTTCATTATATTGAATCCCTCCTCATTTGGATATTTCCCCCTCGAAAGGGGCCATGAACATTTTTCTCTTTCTGGATTATCATTATAAGGGTTAATATTTTGCAAGTTCAATACTCTTTTTCTTACTCTTTTACTTTATGCAGTTTATATTTCTATTGATTTTGTATTTATGGTACAAGGGAACCTATCATATTATCACCTTCAAATATGACCCAAGATTCACTTCCCAAATTTGGTTACCCATGGTTATGTTGGGTCTTCCTCTAATGTCGCAATCCCATTTTAAAACAATAATGAAAAATGAATTTCCAAATATTACTATCACAAAGAACAACTTATTTTCAAGGTTTAATGATCGTGTTTAAATCATTATTCAACTTATGGCCACCACTAATATAGTTGAAGTAGAATAGTAGTGAGCAGTGCAATAGCTTGTAATAACTATATTGTGTGTTGTCACAATGTGCATTATTCCCACAAATTGAATTCATAGAAGCATCCTAGCACTTACTTCAACATTGTGCATGACAAGATGGATAAGAAAAAGACTTTTATATCGAGGTTGGGTCAGAAGGAACATGTTTATTAGTAGCATCATGAAACACCCTAATTTCTTTAATTATTATGCTTACACGTGGACACTGATCCAAATGCATCTCGGTGGCCATCCACATTTTCCATTGAATCACCATTTTGAGCCTGTGGTTTTGATAAATCATGAAATTCACCCTTTTGATGGGGAATGGAATGTAATGTCATCTTCATTTGTTAATTACAGACATCATGTGGTCTTATGTACATGCCTACAGCATAGTGTTAATGCAATGGATCCCATTAGAACTTTGTAGTTAAGCAGGCTCGGGCTAGAATAGCACTGGGATGGGTGACCTCCTGAGAATTCTTAGTATTTTACATGCCTATGGAATTTTATAAACTTAAACCAATTTATCCCACATGCATCATGGGAATTGTTCTCCTCTCACTCTCTCATATATAATTGAGGTGAAGGAGGTTCTTTAAGCATGCAATGGAGTGTGATGTAAAGATTGTTGTGAATGAAGCATAGCCAACATCTATTTAACTTCAGAGATAAGCTACCCCATTCTACTAGTTTGTGTTCTACATTGTTTTTCTATCTGATTCATTAATAGAAGTTGGGTTTCACTATATTTTTGTGTTCTCCACATTATCTCTGTGTATTTCCTTGTTATATATCGGTTATATTTTTGTCTTCATGTCGTTCTAAAAATAATATGTATCAATGGTATCAGAGCAGGTTGCTCCTTTTCATTTCTTAGAGAAGGTCCCCGATGAGCTCAGGGTAGAGAGAGTTGGGTATTGAGTTATTTTCGCTTGAGTACAACTTCTCTCGCTAGCCCAAGAGACCTCCCATGGCGAAATAAAAGAGAGATGAAAAATCAGGAGATCATTTCAATACATTGTTCAAGGAGGCCCTCATGTGACAAAGAAATGTGATGATGGACAACTTCGCTCACATCCTTCGAGACTACCGATGGTGGCAGTCAAGGCATCTTCGACGAGCATCAATTTTGCAAGTGCAACACCCTTCAAGGTACAAGTCAATTTTGATATCCCCTTATTTGAAGGCCAGATAGATGCAGGTGCTCTAGAAAAATGGTTGAATCTGCTACAAGATTATTACTCTATCCAAAACAAAATTGACAGTGAAAAGATCACCTTCACTCTCCTTAAATCCCTTTGCCATGTCAGATCTTGGTGGGAAGGTTACTAGGAGAGTTACACGTTGGATGAATCTACACTATTCGGGAGAGAACCCACTTGGGCAGCCTTTGTAGATGCCCTGAAGTAGGATTTATACCCCGTTAGAAACTATGATGACCGATACATGAGATGGAAAACTCTGTGTCAGAAAAGAGACCAAATGGTGTCGGAGTACACCAACATATTTCATACCTTGCACTCAAAGATGGGTATCAAAGACTCCAAGCGAAACCTGGTTTTGAAGTACCGCAGTGTTCTACACAGGTACATCCAAACAGAGATGGATTTATTGGACATCTCCTCCCTAGGAGATGCTTATTGATATTCAGCCAAAATTGAGTAGAAATTCAAGCAACAGAGTAAGAGGGAGTTCGGATTTGGAAATACTCCACAACAAAAGCATGGAAAAGGAAACCCTAACTCACAAAACAAAGGACAAATAAAAGAAGGCCAACCTCAAGAGAGCTAGTCCCATATGTAGGAAAAGAAGGGTAACGAGAAGTCTAAGAAAGACACTGGAAAGTGATGTGAGTTCCACAACATCTCTTGGCACAACACTGATGAATGTCGTTCAATATAGTCATTGGTGGTCGAGCTCAAAGATAAAGATTCAAACCCCGACTTGGACCCTGATTTAGAAAATAATAAAAGAAGACATATCATTGATGCAGAACCCATTGCTACTATCACAACTACAACAATCCAACCAGAAGAGGATCCTTAGGAGGGGGAGTGCCTCTTCCATTTACATATGTGGGTGAAGGGGACCCCACTACATTTTATTGTTGATAGTGGAAGACAAAATAACCTCATCTTAGCAGAGGTTTTCAAGCAGTTAGATTTGCCAACAACACCACACCCACAACCATACAACATTGGGTGGCTTCACCAAGGTCAAGATCTTCGAGTCAGCCAGCAGTTTTGTCTGTCTTACGGTATCAATCCCTTCAAAGATGAGGTGTTGTGTTATGTTTCTCCACTGTAAGTCTGTGATGTTCTATTAGGCCATCCATATATGTGGAGGTGTCATGTTGTTTATGAGTCTCAACCCCGTATCGTCATTGTTACTCTCAGGGGTAAGCTATACAGGATACCAAAGGTAGTTCTAACTATTTTCCCGATAAAACAATGCTAATAAGTAATCTTTCATACTACAAAGTTTAGCCTCTTCACAATCTAATAATAAGGTGAACAGAAGGACATTGCAACCATTGCAGCTTCAACCCAAGACCTTTCTATCTAACAGAATCAGATCGCTAAGATTGTAGAAGAGTACCAAGATGTTCTTATTGCACCTACGTGGGTGCCTCCACACTACCAAGTCAAGCAAGGTTATAAAAGAACCCTTCATACTCTTCATGTTGCATCTTCATCGATGGAGTCCTCCCACACTCAAGTAGATCATGTAGCTAGATTGGTTGAACGAATCCAACCCCTCCAGCAACAAGTTCATGATATCCTTCAACAAGTTAAGCAGGACAACTTCTTCAACAAGCTAAGAAGGACAACTTCTTCAGCAAGCAAAGCAATGCATCATATTTAGCAGAAGTCTCCATGTCTCCCAAGGGAACTTGACATAATGGGGACAAATGCTTCCTAAAGGGGGAGGAATGATCCAGATGGATCTCAGTGGCCATCCACCTTTTCCATTGAATCGCGATTTCTAGCTTGTGGTTTTGATAAATCGTGATATTCACCCTTTTGATGGGGAATGGAATGTAATGTCATCTTCATTTTTTAATTAAAAACATCATGTGGTCTTATGTACATTCCTACAACATAGTGTTAATGCAACGGATCCCATTAGATGATCCATATGGATCTCGATGGCCATCCACCTTTTCTATTGAATCACCATTTCGAGCTTTTGGTTTTGATAAACCATGGTATTCACCCTTTTGATGGGGAATGGAATGTAATGTCATATTCATTTGTTAATTACAGACATCATGTAATGATTTCCTAGTGGTCTTGTGTACATTCCTACAGCATACAATCAATGCATTGAATCCCATTAGAACTCTACAGTTAAGTGCGCTCAGGCTAGAGTAGTACTAGGATGGGTGACCACCCTAGAAGTCTTGGTGTTTTACATGCCTATGGTATTTTATAAACTTAGTCCAATTTATCCCACATGCATCATGGGAATTGTTCTACTCTCACTCTCTCATATATACTTGAGGTGAAGGATTCCCTTTAAGGATGCAATGGAGTGTGATGTAAAGCTTGTTGTGAATGAAGCGTAGCCAACATCTCTTTCTTTTCAGAGATAAGCTACCTCATTCTTCTAGTTTTTTTTCTACAGTGATTTTATCTCTCTCAATCATTAGTAGAAGTTGGGTTTCACTATATTTTTGTGTTCTCTGCATTATCTATGAGTATTTCCTTGTTATATATCGGTTATATTTTTGTATTCATGTCGTTCTCAAAATAATATGGATCACTGGTATTAGAGCAGGCTGCTCCTTGTCGTTTCTCAGAGCAGGTCCCGGACAAGGTCAGGGTATAGAGATTTGGGTCTCAAGCTAGTTTTTCTTGAGGGAAACTTCTCTCACCAGCCCAAGCAATCTCCCATGGCGGAAGAAAATAGAGATGACAAAGAAGGAGATCATTTCAAAATGTTGCTCGAGGAATCCCTCGTGCGACAAAGGAACGAGGTGACGAACAAATTTTATCAAACCCTTTGTAGACTACCGATGGTGATGACCGAGGCATCTTCAACAAGAATCCATTTCGCAAGTGTGACACCCTTCAAGGTACAAGTCAATTTTTATATACCCTTATTTGAAGGCTAGATAGATGTAGATGCTCTAGAAAAAATTTTGAATATGCTAGAAGGTTATTACTCTGTCCAAAAAAATTCTGATAGTGAAAATATTACTTTTGTGCTCCTTAAATCCCTTCCCCGTGGTAGAGCTTAGTGGGAAATATATTGGGAGAGGTACACTGTGGATGAATCTACACTATTTTGGAGAGAACGCAATTGGGTGGCCTTTGTAGATGCCCTAAAGGAGGAGTTCTACCCTATCGGGAACTATGATGACCAATACATGAGATGGACAACTTTGCATCAAAAAAGAGACCAGACGGTGTCGGATTACACCAACATCTTTCATACCTTACACTCAAAGATGGGTATCAAAAACTCTGAACAACACCTGGTTTTGACGTATCGCAGTGGTATACATAGGTACATCCAAACAAAGATGGATTTCTTGGACATATCCTCACAGAGAGTTGCTTATCGATATGCAGTCAAAATTGAGATGAAATTTAAGTAGCATGGTAAGTGGGAGAAGCATGGCAAAGGAATATCTAACTCACATAATGAAGGACAGAGAAAGGAAGGAAAACCTCAAGAGAGACAGTCCCAGATGCAAGAAAAGAAGGGTAACGGGAAGTCTAAGAAAGACATCGAAAAGTGGTGTGAGTTCCACAACAACCCTTGGCACAACACTGATGAATGTCTCTCAATACATTCATTGGTGGTCGAGCTCAAAGACAAAGATTCGAACCCCGACTTGGACCATGATTCATAAAATAATAAAAGGAGTCGAATCATTGATGCAGAACCCATTGTTACTGTCGCAACTGCAACAATTCAACTAGAAGAGGATCTTGAGGAGGGGGAGCAACTCTTCCATTCAAAGATGTGGGTGAAGGGGACCCCACTACATTTTATTGTTGATAGAGGAAGCCAAAATAACATCATCTCAGTAGAGGTTGTCAAGCAGTTGGATTTTCCAACAACACCACACCTGCATCCATACAACATTGGGTGACTTCTCCAAGGTCAAGATCTTTGTGTCAGCTAGCAGTGTCACCTGTCCTACGGCATCAAGCCCTTCAAGGATGAGGTATTGTGTGATGTTTCCCCACTATAATTATATGATGTTCTATTAGGCCAGCCATATATGTGGAGGTGTCATGATGTTTATGAGTATCGGCCTCGTAGCGTCATTGTTACTCTGTGGGTCAGCTATACAAGATACCAGAGGTAGTTTTGACTATTGTCTGACCAAAGCAATTCCACAAAGTAATCTCTCATACTGCAAAGTTTATCCTCTTCACAATCCAATCAGAAGGTGAACAGAAGGACACTGCAACCATTACAACCTCATCCCAAGACCTTTCTATCCAGCAGAATCAGATCGACGAGATTGTAGAAGAGTCCCAAGATGTTCTTGATGCACCTACAGGGGTGCATCCACATTGCCCAGACAAGCAAGGTTATAAAAGAACCCTTCATACTCTTCATGTTGCATTTTCACATACAGATTCCTCACACACTCAGGTAGATCATGCAACTAGATTGGTTGAACAGATCCAACCCCTCTTGCAACAGGTTCGTGACATCCTTCAACAAGTTAAGTAAGACAACTTCTTCGGCAAGGCAATCAGCGCACCAAGCTTCGGATTTATCATAAGTATCCCCATCTCCCATGGGAACTTGATGCAATGGGGACCATTGCTTCCTAAGGGGGGAGGAATGATCCAGATGGATCTCGGTGGCCATCCACCTTTTCCACTGAATCATTATTTTGATCTCGTGGTTTTGATAAACCATGATATTTACCCTTTTGATGAGGAATGGAATGTAATGCCATCTTCATTTGTTAATTATAGACATTATGTAATGATTTCCTAGAGGTCTTATGTACATGCCTATAGCATAGTATTAATGCATTGGATCCCATTATAACTCTGCAGGTAAGTGTGCTCAGGCTAGAGTAGTACTGGGATGGGTGACCGCCCAGGAAGTCCTAGTGTTTTACGTGCCTATGGAATTTTATAAACTTAGTCCAATTTATCCCACATGCATCATGGGAATTGTTCTCCTCTCACTCTATCATATATAATTCAGGTGAAGGAGGCCCTTTAAGGATGCAATGGAGTGTGATTTAAATCTTGTTGTGAATGAAGCGTAGCCAACATCTTTTTCTTTTCAGAGATAAGCTACCCCATTCTGTCAGTTTTTGTTCTACAATGTTTTGTTGTCTCTTGTTCATTAATAGAAGTTGGGTTTCACTATATTTATGTGTTATCTACATTATGTATATATATATCCTTGTTATATATCGGTTATATTTTTGTCTTCATCTTGTTCTCAAAATAATCCAAATCATTAGAACTCTGTAGTATTTTACATGCCTATGACATTTTATAAACTTAAACCAATTTATCCCACATGCATCATGGGAATTTTTCTCCTCTCACTCTCTCATATATAATTGAGGTGAAGGAGTTTGAATGAAGTGTAGCCAAACATCTATTTCTCTTCAAAGATAAGCTACCCCATTCTGCTAGTTTGTGCTCTACAATGTTTTTCTATCTAATTCATTAATAGAAATTGGGTTTCACTATATTGAGGTGTTCTTTGCATTATCTTTGTGTATTTCCTTGTTATATATTGGTCATATTTCTGTCTTCGTGCCGTTCTCAAAATAATATCGATCAAACACAATATTGGAGGCTTTAGCCACTTCATCCTTTATTTTCTAAAGATGGGTTCAAACTTCACTTTGAATTCATTAGCTAAATGCCTCAAGGAGCTCAAAGAATCAATGGAAGTGGATTGACGTGGGTATTTGTTGTACAATATGGGAACATTGAACCACCCATTGCATGATTCTATATTACAAACTAAATATTATGGAAAATGTTTGGGGTCTACTAGAAATATTATATGAAAGATCCTACGGTAAGTGGTGATAATACAAGTAGGTCAAATAGAAAATTGTCACTAGTATTATTGCCACAAATGTATAATTTTGAGGGTGATAACAAAAATCAGTATATGTTTTCATCTGCTTCCCTTGTAATATCAAGGAGAGTATTTGGAATTGTTTAACATCAACAGAACACTCTCCTTGATATTACAAGAAAGCATATATCCTCTCCTTGAATCCTCCCTAATAGATATCAATAGAACACTCTCCTTAAAATCACACTTGGCCCCTATAGAACTCAATCCTGACTACATTGAATATATGACAATTAATTGAATCATGGACACCAAGTGAAGGGCACCTTCCAGCAAAACATCCAACTCTATCGGGTCTTTAAAGCGGGGTAGTTTTTTCATTAGAGAAAGTGGCTCACCAGGAGTCAGATTCAGTATAAATTTCACCATATAAAGGAGGAAGTGACGCAGTGGATACCATTACTTCCTAAGGGGGGAGGACTAATCCAAGTGGACATTGGTGGTCACCCACCTATTCCACTAGCTCAAAATACAATTTCCACATTAGTAGTTTTTTGACAGTTTTTCGAGTCCCAAACTTCTGGGGTTGTTTTGAGGACCTAAACGAAATTTATTTGACATGGAATAGCCCAATATACGTGAAAGATTATATTAGGCTATTTAAAATGTGTACTCCTTGGATATACCTTTCCAACAGGGTACCAATCGCCCTAAACAGAGATTGTATGCAAACGTTATGCCCTCGGTAATTTGACGTATCAAATACCCCCATCAGGGCCCACAAACCTTTTGGTGTTTCATCTTCTGTGGTTAGGGTTTTAGATGTTTAGGGTTTTCTCATTTATGCTTTATGTTACAAAAGGCCTTTAGAGCCTCATTGTAATCAGGTTCTTGCAAATGAGCATAGTTGACACATCTCTCTTCATAGATAAGCTACCACCATTCTAGCTAGCTTGTGTGCTTTGCATTTTATAGTCTTTTGTATTCCATAAAGTCAATAATAGAATCTGAGTTTTATTGTATTACTATGTTCCTTGCAATATCTCTGTGTATTTCCTTGTTATATCTTTGTTATATTTCTTCCTTCTTGTCATTCTCAAAATAATATGGATCACACTTGTCACTTGGCCCCTACATAAATCAATCCTAATTGCATTGAACAGGAGACAACTCATCGGATCATGGACAGCAAGATGAAGGGCACCCGCCAACAAAACATCCAACTCTATCGAGTCGTCAAACAAGGGAAATTTCTTCATCGAGGTAAGTGGCTCTCCAAGAGTCAAATTCAGTAGAAGTTTACCCATATAATGGAGGAACTTGACACAACGGAGACCATTGATTCCTAAGGGGGGAGGAACGATCCAGGTGGACATCGATGGTCGTCCACCTATTCCATTGGCTCAAAATATAGTTTACAGCGTAGCAGTTTTTCTACAGTTTTTTGGGTCCCAAACTTTTGGGGTCGTTTTGAGGCCCTAAACGATGTGTTTTTTACATGGCAGTGCCCAATAAATGTCAAAGGCCTGTATTGGGCTATTCGGAATGTGAACTCCTTGGCTAGACCTTTCTAACATGGTTTCAAGCACCTAAATGGAGATCGTATGCAAAATTTACACTCTCGATAATTAACGTATCAACTACCCCCATCAAGGCCCACAAACCTTTTTGTGTTTCATCTTTTGGGGTTAGCGTTTTGGATGTTTATGGTTTTCTCATTTATGCTTTATGTTAAAAAATGCCTTTAGAGATTCATCGTAGTCAGTTTCTTGTGAATGAGTGTAGCCAACACATCTCTCTTCAAAGATAATCTACCATCATTCTAGCTAGCTTGTGTGCTTTTCATTTTACAGTCTTTCGTGTTCTAGATAGTCATTAATAGAATATGATTTTTATTGTATTACTTTGTTCCTTGCAATATCTTTGTGTATTTCCTTTTTATATCTTTGTTATATTTATGCCTTCATATCATTCTCAAAATAATATGAATAACACTTGGCACCTACAGAAGTCAATCCTATTTGCATTGAACAAGTGATAGTTGATCGGATCATGGACACCAAGATGAAGGGAATCCTCCAGCAAAACATCCAACTTTATCGGGTTGACAAAGCAGGGCAATTTCTTCATCAAAGCAAGTGGCTCACCAGGAGTTAGATTCAACAGAAGTTTCCCCATTTAATGGAGGAACTTGACACAATGGACACTATTGATTCCTAAGGGGGGAGGATTGATCTAAGTGTACATTGGTGGCCACCCACTTATTCCACTGTCTCAAAATGTAATTTCCATCTTGGCAGTTTTTATACCGTTTTTTGAGCCTCAAACTTTCAGGTCCATTTTGAGGCCCTAAGAGACGTTTGTTGACATGGTAGCACCCAATAAAAAGTGAAGGCATGTATTGGGTTGTTTGAAATGTGTACTCCTTGGCTAGACCTTTCTGACGGGGTACTAAGTTCCCCAAATAGAGATCGTATGAAAAAGTTACACCCTTGAGAAGTCGATGTATCAACTAACCCCATCAGGACTGAGAAACCTTTTGGAGTTTCATCTTCCAGGGTTAGGGTTTTCTCACTTATGATTTATGTTAAAAACATTCTTTAGAGCCTCATTGTAATCAGCTTCTTGTGAATGAGTATAGTCGACACATCTCTCTTCAGAGATAAGCTACCACCATTCGAGCTAGCTTGTGTGATCTGCATTTTACAATCTTTTGTATTCCATATAGTCATTAGTAGAATCTGAGTTTTAATGTATTATTGTGTTCCTTGCAATATCTTTGTGTATTTCCTTGTTATATCTCTGTTATATTTTTTCCTTCATGTTGTTCTCAAAATAATTCGGATCACACTTGGGCCCTAAAGAACTCAATATTGACTGCATTGAATAGGCGAAAGTTGATCGGATCATGGACTCCAAGATGAAGGGCACCCGCAAACAGAACACCAACTCTATTGGGTCATCAAAGCAAGAAAGTTTCTTCATCATGGCAAGTGGCTCACTAGGAGCCAGATTTAACATAAGTTTCCTTGTCTAATGGAGAGACTTGACGCAATGGAGACCATTTCTTCCTAAGGGGGAGGACTGGTCCAGGTGGACATTGGTGGTCGCCCACCTATTCCATTGGCTCAAAATACAGTTTCCATCTTGGCAGTTTTTCTACATTTTTTCACGTCCCAAACTTCTGAGGCCATTTTGAGGCCCTAAACGACATTTGTTTGACATGGAAATGCCCATTAGATGTAGGAGCCATGTATTGGGTCATTCGGAATATGTACTCTTCAGTTATACCTTTCTGAATGTTACCGGACAAATTGGTCTGTGCAAATACAGACTAATCTCCCTAGACTTGGAAACCAAGACTGTAACAAAACAAACAGAACATAGAACTTTCTCTAGGTTAACATAATCAAATTGAAAATTAGCGAAAGATCCATACCTTGTAATCGAAGGTTGTCCTCACTAGTTGTATCTTCCAGTTTCTTTTTCGTGAGGATTATGTATGAGAACCTGCAAGAGACATAAGCCAACAAAGGTGAAAGCAACAAGTATAATTTGATGTAACCTATGCAACTGATCAAGGAGAGATGCAACAAAGATAATCACATAAAGACAACCTTTGTGGGAAAGAAACTATATTATTGTATTAATGATGAATGAAAAGAGATTACAACTAGAGTTGTCTTGATGTTGTGAATCTCCTTCCAACAAGTTCATTTCTCTTATACCCATGATGCATCCATGAAATCTATCACCATCAACTGACTCCTTAAGCTAAGATTGAATTCCTCAAAGCCAAATAATTACTAACAATCCTGTAACAACAAACCAGGAGCAAAGCTATCAATCATTCGCTCTTTGCTATTCATTATTAACATTTCCTTGTGAGAGAAGCATCCTTTTATAGATTGAAGAGGGCAAGGGTGAGGAGGTTAGGATGAGAGGTTAGGATCCCCCAAGATTAGGATTACGGGTGAGATCCAAACTGATCAAAGAACTCCTCATATTGAAGCTTCTCTTCTATAATATTCTTGAAATCCATCTTTTTCTCCCCTTTTAAGAAATGTCGCACCCTGCAATGGAGAAACTTGAGACACCGTCGCACCTTGTAGTGGTGCAACACATGACACCTGAGGGTGTCGTACCCTGTAGTGATGCAAGCTATGGCACTCTCTTAAATTAAGGCTTTAAATGCCCTAACAACATGTGTAACCCTTTTTGTATGTTTTCCTTCTCTCAAAGTTAGGTTTTTATTCAATAATCATAGCTTATATGTTATGGATGATAGAGGATAAGTGAACATCATCAGTTGAGAAAAAATACTGTGTAACACGACTAGGTACTTAGCACCCCAAATGGATATAGTATGCAAAAGTTATGCCCTCGGGAAGTTGATGTATCAACTACCCCCATTAGGTCCCACAAATATTTTGATGTTTCATCTTTCAGGGTTAGGGTTTTGGATGTTTATGGTTTCATCACTTATGCTTTAAGTTAAAAAAGGCCTTTAGAGCCTCATTGTAATCAAGTTCTTGTGAATGAGCGTAGCCGACACATCTCTCTACAGTCTTTTGTATTCCATACAGTCATTAATAAAATCTAAGTTCTACTGTATTGTTGTGTTCCTTGCAATATCTCTTTGTATTTCCTTATTATATCTATGTTATATTCATGCCTTCTTGTCATTCTCAAAATAATCCAGATCATTCATTTCCTAATGGCCATCCAAATTTACCTAGAGGGCAACCTTGGCTATCAAATGTACAAGTAGAACAAGTAGATAGAGCTTCTAATATGGAACAAATTAAAAAATGGTTAGAAACATATATTTCATTATGGAGGAAAGGGATTGGAAAGGGAGGGGAACAATATTAGGATTCCAAGATAAATTATTGGAAGAATATATTAAAATATTTGTGCATGCCCTTTGTGAACATTGAGAACTCAAGAAATAATATTTGTCCATGCACACTACTGAAAATAAGCAAAAATATTGATATACAACACACAATTTCAGTCATGGAAGCCTACTTGAGGGATAGTGTCCACATTATTGAGGATCACTATGTTGCATATATATCTAGCAAGTCCAGAGATGAATTCTCTCCAAGAGAAGATGTTGTTGATGGATAAATGTTTATAGTACAATCACCAAACTCACATTGTGAAATATGGTTGGGTAGGGTAGAGGGAAATGTCTATTGAGATTTAGATGCTACTAGTGAAACATACAAAATAGTGATTCATTGGTCGAAGTTGACGGTAACATCGAAAGAAAACAAAGTTTTATACATTTTTTTTTAAGAACTCAATGGTGAGTTGTTGAAATCGAAGGAATGATGTTCATCGATGTGAATAACATTATATGGGCATGGTCACCAAAGGTAGGATGGAATGGAGAGGTAATAAAAAAATATGGGAATGGATTTGAAGTATTAGAGGCACAATGAGAATAGGTTGAACATAATAGAGAGAGTGAGAGTGATTTATGAATGAGACTCTATTTGATTAAAGAACTTCCATTTTTTTTTAATTATTAGTATCACGTAATAATTCATAAATTAGTAATTAGTTTTAATTAATAACTATTATGTTATCAAGCAATGGATAATCACTGTGTATGAGTGTTTTGAAACGTAGTATTCACGCTTTCATGATCCAATTTTTCACTTTAGAAACATCGATATTCACTCTTTCAAAAATGAAATTCACAATTTTTTGTGTAGATTCTTATTTCTGAGTCCAAATTTGATGAAACAGTTGTTCAAAAATATTGAGTTCACACTCATGAAATGACAACTAGAAAATCATGCTAGATTCATCATGAGCTATAAAATTCATGTAAGTGTTATAAAATTCAAACTAGTTGACCATATCTCATTCCAAGGCAACATCAATAGTCTCTATTAGGGAGAATTAGGAATTTAGGGAGGATTCAAAAAAATCAATGTCACCAAGGGTAGTGGATTATAGGGCATACTAATGGGCCATAGAATTCTAACAATAACTCATGCCATGAAATCTTGAGGACACACTTAAATTATCAATATGGATGTGTAACTCTTTAAAGGTGACTATGCATTGTATGTGCAACCACGAGGTTCCATCCTTTGTGAGATGTATTATATTCCTATGAATGATATGCAACTAATTAACTCATCATTTTAACAAAAATCATACAACCAATTATCGCATCTTTGGTGAAGGAAATAAAATCTACACTAACCCATTCAAAATCACAAAACTTATAACAAGCATTCTTGCA
>ML799918.1:149594-159957 GCA_009831015.1 Picea engelmannii | reverse complement strand
TGTGTATGTGGCACATTATGGAGATCAAAGAATTGCTCCATCTGAAGTATCCATGTGATTGGGTCCTTGCCATCAAACTTCCTCATATCAATATTAGGAACGTGGTTGGTCTTCAAACCAAAGTTGGAGTTTCTCCATTCTTGTTTCACCTTTCTTGTGTCCTCATCATGAATTTCATGGGATGCATTTTCACTTTCGGGTGTCTTCTCTGTTACGAAATGTTTCAATACTTCCATGATCTTAGCTTCCATTGAATCCATCTTAGTATCCAACTTAGCTTCCATTGAATCCATATTAGTATCCAACTTAGCTTCCATTGAATCCATATTCTTTTGTAGTTCATTTATGTCCCTATGCATTTCTTCACCTTCATCAAGAGTCCAATTAGGATTTTCTGGAGGCTTATTTGGTGTATAAGGTCCCTTTTTTGGTGGCATGTTGGCCAAGTATCACTTTTGAATCTTGATTTTGAGGCAGTTCTGCTAGACAATATTTATTCTGTTCTATCTCCCAAGTTTCGGCCCTTATAGTATGAAACTTTCTTTAAGGTAGTTATATTATATTTCTTCTCTGTAATTCCACAGACCTGATCAAAATTGGATGTGCCAAGTGGAATTTACGGTAACTTCCTCACAACTTGCCAATTTTTGGCCTTGACAGGAGATCTCACTTGTATAGCATGTCCCACACAAAATAATTGATATCGAATTCTGAAACTCGCACCCAAATTACTACATATTGTCCACGATCCAATGAAACCAGTCCCACTCAATTTGAATACTCTAGCAAGAAGTTATGATTGTTTTACCTAGAACACCTTCTTGAGACTAGTCAATAGGACTAGTCAGATACCCTATCTTACACAAGGTGTATCTACAAATTTAAGATGACCCAGAAGCTGGAAATTTTACCACAAATAATTTACTAAGTTTTGTAAATGGTCTCTAGAGTTCAGGGTCTGAAACATTATAGAAAATGCTTTATAGAAAAAATTCCGCAATGACTCATTTCATGATGATTCCAGAACCCTATCTTGTATAGGCTGTATCTCCGAAAGTGTAAGGCTTCAGGAGATTAATTTTGAACCCAATGTACCTTTATCCGTCTACTAAATATCCTCCATGTCGTTCCTTTGGAAACATTGTAGAAAAAAAGTTATAGTGAAAATTCCACGGTGTCTCAGATGTAGCAGCGAAACCCCAAGAATTTGAGCTCTGATACCATATGTTAAGAACCAAACATCAATATAGCATAGAAAAACCTCAGGAAAAGTACTCAACGCCTTGAAAAAGAGATAATTTCAGATAATAAGCCTCTTCGAGGGGGAAACCTCCTTTTACCCCACTAAAATGTTCAAGTACTAGATGATTCAAAATGAAAATGTCTCCTTGGTATATATAGGAGACTAGGAGGTATAATTAAAACTAATGGCCTAAAGCCGACATAAATAAAATAACATTACTAATATAATATACCTCAATTAAGGGGTAATGAGCCAATATTAGGGCTTAACAAATAGCTTGACACAGGCGTTGACTTCCTAGTGCCTTCTGAAGTGTGGGATTTTCATTACATTTAATAGGGTGGACTGCACGAGGTTCATCATCCACTAATGAGGGATTATCTATCAGTTCTTCCCCTTTGTCATGGTTAGGTATTTATACGAGGCAAGCATACTATATTTTTTTTGATCTCCGAGGTTGAAGTCACTGAACTTCAACGCTGCGATCTTGTCCTGCTGTGCTCGAACTACACATATCCCCTTCGGTAGGTACGCAATAATCATGGTTTACTCGAAATCTCTTGGAACGCTATCTCGACTCACTGTGTCGGCCAGAGGTGGGATGTAGTCGGGAAATATGGTCGGAATCAGCTTCGCATTTGCTAGGTCATCTCTATGTTTGGTTCTCTTTTCCGCTGATGGTTGGGATGGTCCGGCTCTGCAAGCAATCGACAGAGAGGCTTGCACTACTCTCATCGAGGATGCTTGTACACCTATAGACATCACTCTTTCAGACGTGACTCTCTCAGTCATGAGGTTAATGAGTACTTCTTTCACAAACTCTTCGACTACGCTAAGTTCTTCGAAAATACACGCTCATGGTTGAATATCTCAGGTTCAGAGAGTAACTTCTCAATGCAACAGGATGGATGGAAATAGTGCAATGGTCTCTGTGCGAAATCAACTATTCTACGAGCTTAGATAGTCACGATTGGAAAAAGTGTTCTCGTTGCATGGCATGGCAGGATAAATAGATAACTTGACAACAGATCTCTTGCAATGGGTGAGAAGCCTTCATTAACTCAGTTATGTCCGTTATGGCATGGTCCCAACAGTCTGGTGGTGAACTTTCTGACCATAAATGACTTTCTATCCATTCGGGCTGTTGGTCTAATGGTCATACTATTCCCAATGGCTATATTGCTTCACCATGGAGAAGTACCATGTGACGCTGTTATGATATTCTGACGAAGCTCCAATTTTGCAAATTTTCCTTCTGCGAAGTTCCCTCAGGAACCTTCTGTAACTTTTTGATCTTAGCTCTCTTCTTACTTAGTTTTCTAGCCTTATTTTTAGTGAGATTTGTCTCAAAATTCCCTTTTCCATTCTGATTCTTATCTTCTTTCGGTAGAGTAACTTTGCATTGTTGAGATTTTTTACTAGAAATTAGGGGTAATACTTCATTTGTATCTGGAATAGGTACTTCAGTCTTCTGTGGGTCGTCTAGTGTTCTTCCCACTTCGACATCCAAGCATCTGGTTTTAAATAGCTTCGCTCGATTCTCCTGATATTCAAGCAAGTCTGCGATCCTCCTAGTCATGAAATATTTCAACTCTTGCTTCTTTTGTTCTAATATGTCTTCTTCTTTCCTTCTGGCCTAATCTCTTTCAATCCACAATTTTCCTAGTAACATAGAAAATGGAGCACTATTCTCAATAAATTTAACAACTTCAAATTCTTCCTCTATCAAAGTTCCATGAGCACTCATAAATATCCAGGTAAGTCTTCCACATAGGGTTATCAACATTCCTCTGAATAATCCTATTCCTCCCAATGAAGGAGTCATAGCAGGCTCCCCTAAAAGATCCCAAGTTCTTTCTGTCATGATATTCACCTGTGTTTCTTCATCCAGAAAAAAATCAATGTCGAAGTCTCCTATTCTTACTTCAATGTACTCTTTTTCTTTAAAGACCTCTGATAAACTGAAATGTCAGTGGTCATTTAGGGTTTCTTTCATCTGTAGCAATACTTTTTCTGATTCTTTCCGGGGTTCTGTGATAATCTCAGTTTCTGGATCTACCTTAGGGTTTTCTTGGTTCATGTTCATTCTTTCAAAGTTGGCTTGAATCCCCAAAAGGTCAAAGAAGTCAAATTTCTTGAAAAGAAGAAATCATTATTTAAATGATAAAGTAAAGTGAACAAGTCAAGGTGGATTATTTAAATAATAAAGATAAGTGACAAAATCAAGAAATGATAAAGTATTGGAGAACTTTCGATTTATGGAAAGTGGTTAACCCTAAAATAAAGAAAATAGGTTAAGTAACCTAGAAATGGGTCAAGTAACCTAGAAATGGGTTAATTTACCTAGAGGATGAAAGTATAAATAAGATAGCAATGGTCTCTTGCAAAATATCCTTTGTGTGGATCAATGGAGAGCTTCTTGTGAGAATATCTTTTGGAGTATTGATGGAGAGCTTCTTGTGAGAGCATCTTTGGTGTGGATCTCTTGAGAATGTGTTGAATATCTATTTGGAGAGAGAGGAGATCGGGAGGATCTCATGGACACATTGAAGTTTCAACAAGTCTGAGATCATGATGGTGAAATTCTCAAAATTATAGAAAAACCCTATTTTTGGTGCGTACGCGGGCTGTCTGTGTATAGCGTATACACGAGTTGTTTGTGTATAGGGTGCGTACATTACGCAGGTTGTTTATGTACATGGAGCATACAGTGGATAAAATCATGGATATTTGTGGTTGAGTTGATGACAAGCTAATGAAGACTAAAGCAAGTTCTAGATCTGCATTCTATGGGCTCATATATGTCATTGAGACACTGGTATGGTTACATTATTGTCTTGATGGATAGTATTGTTTGTTGTGTTGTGAATTCTTAGGGCATTCTTGGTATGGCTGCTGTTATGTGGTTTATTTTGGTTGATGAGTGAGCACTACTCTTGTGATTCAGTTGTGATATGTCTCATTGGTATATATAGGAGACTAGGAGGTATAATTACAACTAATGGCCTAAAGCCGACATAAATAAAATAACATTATTAATATAATATGCCCCAATTAAGGGGTAATGAGCCAATATTAGGGCTCAACATTTTTGGTAAGGGGTAATTTTCCTTTCGTAAGATCTTGTTCAGGTTTCTAAAATCTACACACAGTCTGATTTTTCCATTCTTCTTCCTTACTGGGACCGAGTTGGCCACCCACTCTGAATATCTCAGTGGCATGATGATCTGGGTCTATAGCAGCTTCTTCACTTCCCTCTCCATGATAGGCAACAACATAGGATTGATCTGTCTTAGCTTCTTCCTAAATGGATTTTCCTCCCTTTTCAACGAGATTTTATGCTTAATGATAGAAGTGTCATATGTTTTGAGATATTCATAGGTCCAGGAAAAAACGTCAGAAAATTCCCTCAATAGTTCATCGTATTCGACCCTCTACTCCTTTGTCAGACTTCTGGACAATTTGACAAACTTGGGTTCATTCTCAGTGCCAATGTTGCATTGAGTTGTATCGATGTCATCCTCTGATATTTCCCCTTTTAATGCCACATCATTTCTATAAAAAAGCCTTTCCAAAGGAACCAGTCCCCTTGGAATATGATTGTTGGGCAGCTGTACAATGTTACGGTCTGCAATCTTATTCAGAAAATTACCCCCATCAAGCTTTTCTTCAGAGACAGAGTCTTGGTCAATATGCATCTCTAAAAATTCTTCGACAGTCTCTAAGAATCTTTTGATCTCAAGATCATCCTCGAACACCTTCCAATGTTTGACATTGTCATGTATGGAGGGCCTGTATTTTACTTCCACATCGTATCTGAATTTGGGTGGCAAGGGCACTTTGAAATTGCTTGCTGATGTAGCCAAGGAATCTGCCACTGTATTCTTCTCTCTTGGGATGAAAGAAATATTAAATGATGAGAAGAAACTGTCAATTAGGTCCCATACCTCGTTTCTATAACTCCTGAGTCGAGGATGATTAGCCTGATAAGCGTTTTTGATCTGCTGGACTACCAATTCTGCATTTCCGAACACTGCTACCTCCTGAATTCTCATTTCCTTTGCAGCTCTTAATCCTAGAATAAGAGCTTCATATTCTTCCACATTGTTGGTAGCTTCAAATTCTAGCTTGTATGACAGAGATATGGTTTCCTGAGTGGGTGACACAAAAAATACCCCAGCACCAACGCCTTCCCTGGAAAAGGCTCCGTCGAAAAACATTTTCCAGATGGGGGTGATGGAGGGAGGAAATTCATGAGAAGTGGTGGGCTGCTTTATGAGTTTTAGAGGAGGCTCGGGAGAATTAGTGAGTTGTAGTAAACTGGAACCTAAATCAGTGTCCAGGGCAAAAATGGGATGGTTGGTAGGATTGGCTTCATCACTGATTATATAGGCTAGTTGGGCTTCTCTGTATAATCTCCTATGATCCCCTCCAAATACTGGAATAGTAGCATAGGTTAGGTCCATATGCAGAGTTCCCCCCAGTATTTTTATCCAAGATCTTGATAACAACATACCAAACTTGGGGGGGACATCAGCCACTACAACATCCATGACCACACTTTTCATGGGCAATTGAAACAAAGTCACGACCAGGTCTTTGATGACTCCTAAACATTGGACTTTCCTAGAGTCAAAGGAATAGAGGTCATGATAGGGTCTGGTGACTTCTAGTCCTAATTATTCCATGACAATTTTGGGCATGAGGTTGTGGGAAGCCCCTGAATCCATCAAAAAATTGTGCAACACCTTGTCATGTATATTCAAGGATGTGTAGAAAGGAGGGGATGAATCATTCTTGTCTTCTATCATAGGACCTAGAATAACTGCAGGCTTTTCATCTTGCAAATTGATGGAGTCTGTGGGAAAGCATGAGGCTTTAGACTGTAATAGCTCAGAGAAGCGTGTTTTGAACTCTTCCTATTTAATCAATTCGGTGAGGGGCACATGGATTCTAATTTTTTGAATTTCATGCTCAAAGTTGAAAGAAGATGTAAGCTTTGGGATTTCCCTCACTTCAGGAACATGACTCTGGACCATTGGAGGGATGGGTTGAGCCTTCCTACCTTTGTTGTTGTCACCTACTTCACTAGCAGGTTTCTCTATTCTAGGGAACTATTCAGGAACATCAGGTGCTGGTATCTTTTTCTTGGACCTCAGGTTATAACTTCCTTGGCTGCTACTAGCCTTGTCTCCCTTGCTAAGTTCATTTAGCTGACTATCCATGAGATATTCCTCGTATGATGATTGAGTGAGATGAGGAAAAGGAGGAGCGTCTCCGAAGTAGTGGATTTCAGGATCAAGCCCATCTGTTTCCCCTTCTTCCTCATCGGCCACAAAATTATTTTGAAAAGGGGCCTGAATTTTCTGGTCTTCTCTATCTCTTCCCCTCTGGTCTCTTTGCATAGTCAGGGGAGCAATATTGTTTGGCCTCCTGAATCCTCCTTTGTTTTCAGCATTTTGAGGACCTTTGTATGCTTTCCTCCCCTCCACCTTCATTATCTCCATCTCTATAGACAGAGACTTCACCATCTTGGTCAGTTCATCCACTTGAGGGTGAGGCATCAAGGGGCCAGAAGTTGAGGCTTCAGATCTTCCCTTTATCCTATATGCATCAGTCTTGTTTCTCATCCTATCAGCTGCTAATATGTTAGATTCCACCTCTATGGACGCATCTTTCATCTGATCTAGGGTGGTAGCTCTTCTTTCTCTCAATAGAATACATAAGTCAGGGTCAAATGCACTAGCATAAGAAATTTTGGCAGAGGCTTCTGAGGGATTTATCTCAGTAGGAATCTTATTATACATCTTATTGAATATTTTGGAGAAGTCAGAGACATACTGTCCTTCCATCTTCTTCAAAGACCCGAACTCTGTCATGTAATACATGAAATCCTTCTTATCTCCCCACTACCTCAGGAAAGCACCATCTAGAGATTCAATTCCAACAATAGATCCGGGGGCCAATCCCCTAAACCATTTCCTCACCTCACCATCCAGGCTCTGGACGAAGACTCTCATCTAGACATCTTCATTTTCAATGTTGAGGTTGTCTTCATAACTGTAGAAAGCAGCCAGGTGCTCTTCCGTCGTTATGTCCCCTTCGCCAGTGAACTTGGGCATATACTTAAGGTAATCTCCAATAGGGAGAGGGTTCATAGGATGGGGTAGGATTAAGGGAGCATATCTGGAAGAGACTATTGAATCCATTCTATTTAGAGGGGGATTAGCACCAACCATTGGAATATTAGGTGGAGGAGAACTTGGAGGAGAAGGAGTTCGCGAAGGGGCTACTGGGAATGAGTCTCTAAGTGGAATGGGAAACAATAGGGGATTTAAGGAGAAGGCTAATGGGCTTAAGTCATCAGATGCTTCTCTTTATGTAGAACTAGCAACAATAACAAGAGGAGGAGTGGGGCAATATTCTGTGGTCCTGGGTCTACACCAAAGTACAACTTTAGGGGAGAGGGGAGTGACAAGAATTTCTCCCTCCAATCCCAGATCAGGAGGGGAAAACTCAGCAGGAACACTCCCAAAATTCAGGAAATGGGAAACCTTAGAAAAAGGTCTGTTAAGAAACTGAGGAGGATAAAATGGAGTTCCTACAGAAGGAGATGGAAGATTACCTGGTTTAGCAGTGGAAGCTTCTCCTTCAGAGGCATTTCCTTTTCTGAGAACCACCTATGGATCAGTTTCAGGTGTAGCTAGAGGCAGTTGTGGATGGTACCGCATGTGTCTTCTTATGAAAGCCACAATTAACATGACATGTTCGCCACAGTGGAGTCATCACAATGGAGTCACCAGGTGCATAGTAGAAATCTTCAAAGGCTTTGATACCTGATGCACCTTCCGAATCAGAGGCTCAATGTCATTCAATCTAGTGGAAAATTTTCAACTTCGTCCCCGACAACGACGCCAGAAATGTTAGCGTCAGAAGTCACTCCTGGATTGCGACAGGAGTAGAGCCCAACACCCATCAGTTTTATGTCATGATAAGTTTAATGGATGATTAAATGGTTAGAGACCCAGGACGGAATCACTCTAGCTCAGGGACCAGGTTTGGTATGTAAAGAACAAAGGAGGTCTTGATCTAACTTTATTCAGTGGGTTGATTGTAAAATGAGCAGTTGGAAGACTTGGTGAGAGGAGTGAGAAAAACTACCTCGGGAAACAGGCCTTTCAGCAGTTTGCAGAAGAAAAACTCTAAATGCAAGATCCTCTTGGTTCAGAGTTTCGAGTAACTGAAGGGGTGACTTGACTGGATCCTCCAATTCCAAGTCATTCAGCGTTGAGAAAATCACAAGACCGATTAGAGACAACATAGCTATTACAGTGATCCAACCTACATCATCCTATAACAACTACAACTCGACTGGATCCTCCAATTCTGAGCTGTTCTAAAATAGTATGAATAAAGACATGGAAAGAAGTCGACATCCATAAGGCAAGAAATCTCATATGTTAATACATAACCAGAATAACCAGTGCTTCATTAAATATTTTACAATCGGGAGCCTTTCTCAACCATCGATGCCTGAAAAAATATCAAAACTAAGTACATATACTCCCAAACATTTTCCCAACAGAGGTGTCTTAGAGTTTCAGGATGGAGCATCTCTTCAATCAAATCTGGCCTGTACTCCTCCATCATACACCATCTTAACTCTGCATGGCTCATGCTAAGGGGTACCTGAACCCTTAAATGATGAATTAGCGTGCGCAACCTTCCCTGGTGAGTCGAGGAATCGACATGGATTTTGTGGAAAAAACCAGTACAGAGGGCTACTGTGGATGGACTTCCTGTTGGGACCTCCATACCTTGCAATTAATGAGTGAGGCGAGGTTTCAACCACCCCCTCTCTTCTTCATTCATTCCAAGAAGGTATCAGGATCGAGATCAAGTCGAACCAACACCTGGAGAACACGGTGCCCCCCTTCTGAAGCTCAAATCGACACCTTTGGCCCCCTTTGTACAACTTTTTCTATTTCCCCAAGTGACCACAGGCTGTGACCCTGTGCTTTATCCTCTGGGCGCTTTCGACGTTTTGGGGTTCGAGGTTTCGAGATGTGAATTGACGAGAAACCCCTCACCTTTTGAACTCTCAAACACCGAAATGTCGACGTGACTAGATCTTGTTCCACGTGTCCTTTGGATCAGACGACTGAGATGACGTCAGTGATTTCACTATGAAAATCCCGAGAGGCCCCACCCGTGACTCAGATCTTGCACCGCATGTCCTTCTGATGAATGGTCCCGATCCTTTCGATATTTCTTGTACCGGGGTTCGCGATGCGCTTCTTCCTCAAATTCACGATTGACCAAAATACGAAAGCATGGATGTGCGTCGTGTGCCCTTCAGATGAATGACCGAGATGGATTTGTCATTAAAAGGGGGGCTACCTCCATTCCCCACTCGCTTGTCATGTAGCCTAGAATGAGATTTTTCCATGCTGTACTTGGGCACTCCTCGTGCAACCTGCAAACCTGGGCACTCTTGTGCCCAAGACAAAAATTGTTGTTAACAACCCCCACATAGCTACTTTGGGTGAGACTGCATCTACCTCGTAGGTGTTTTCGAGAGGGCTAGTAGCTAGGGCTTGTTGGTGCACTCTTGAGGCTGAACCCTGGGTTTGTCCTTGTGCCAACAAATGCTTATATTATATGTCTTAGATGTACATGAGGAAGCACCATAAAAAGGATAGTTCAGTCAGGGGGACCAACCCCCAATGGAAATATACCTTTTCCATTGATGACAAAAGGGATAAGATTCATCATATACAGAGGACAAAGGCATGGTTCCAGGGGGATCAATGGTCATAGAGATGTTGTTAAGGTCCTAACCCGCACATAGGTAGATCAATGTATTCGGATGTAATAAAGGTCAATATTAATAAGACCTTTCAATAAAATAGAATAAGGCGGATGTAAGAAGACCTAATAGAAGCTTCCGCTTCTAGAAGGATATTCCTCTAGATGTTTCTTTTTAGTATAAATAGGAGTCGAGGGTATGAGAACCCTAGCTTGGATATTATTGTAATAGAGCGTTGCTCGATTGGAGGTTGCCCCCTCGAAGAGGCCTGTGAACATTGCTATCTGAATCAAGTGCTATTTCTGTTCAAG
>ML799918.1:109631-124034 GCA_009831015.1 Picea engelmannii | reverse complement strand
CATGTCTGTTGGTGTAGAGATGCCTACTTGCTGGTTTGTTTGTTGTTCAAGAAGAAAGAAGAAGTGAAAGTAAAGCAATAGGTCGTAGAGAAATAAAGAGAGAAAGAGAAGGGCCTTGGTTGGCCTCTATTCTAAGACTATATATATAGTAGTCACCACAATGTAGAGTGGAGGTGTGAGAAAATAACACATTCAACTTCATTCCAATGAAACCTGACAAATGATCAATACCATTGGTAGTAGAAGTTTCAACATCATTACAGTGAGACCCGATGGATGAGAAAGGAGACATATGTTTCACTAAAAGTGAACAAGAAGCACATCCACTTCCCCACTTCTCAACAAAAAGAAACCCGACGGTGTAGACATGTTGGAATTTTAGGTTTTTAGGTTTTAGATACATCTTGAGGTGAGTTTGGAAGTGTCTGTAGCTAGGGGTTTTTCTGCTAATCACCGTATCTATGGGCCTATAGCTGCCTCCCTAGAAGAACCAATGATCAAAGACACCATTCACATGCTATCAGAATCAAAGAGTAAGAGGAAAACCCGAGTAAAAAGTATTTGGTATGAGGTTTTTTCCTTACTCTTCGGTTTGTGTAGTATGGATTGAAGTGCCCCGATATTGGATGCAAAGGCTTTTTTCGTCATCTTTATCTCAAGTTATCAATGTCCTCAGAGCCATTAGCATATCAATTGGTTCTAATAATGGATTGAGGATGAGATGAAAGAGAATGGGGATATGGTTTCTCTACAAATCTGTCTATATGGAATATGAGCATCAATTGGTTGATTACTCTTAAGACATGGTCTCAGAAGAAGACATTTTCATCTCCTAAGGGTCTCATGATGTCAAGATCTCTAGGGCCATGGGGGTTCGATGCTTGAACACTTTAAACCTACCAAAACCTTGTATAAGGGGGGTGTTTTCAAAGTAATAATATGTCTGTGCCCCACGTGAATCATGTCCTATAGGTGGAGTCTAGTTGGCAAGAATTGGGTCCTTCAGGTTCATTCCCCGATGGCCACATCAAAGGTGTTTAGATGATTAGGTGACTGTAGTCAATATGATTGTGAGAAGTATAATGGGGATGCCAATGGACTCAAGGTGTGGGTGTAGTCAAAACTATCTAGTCTTAAGAATGAGCAAGTTAGATGTGGAGTTGTGTTAGATCCTAATGATCCATGGTTAGGGTTCATCGGTACAAATTTGCAGTTGCAAGATATACAAGGTGATGGGGTTTTTCATGTAGTACTAGATCGATGAGGGAAGAAGAAATGGAACATGATTAAATCATGCGGAGGTGGTATTTATCTAGTTGTAGGTGGATATATTCATGTGTAACAAATTGGATTGTTAGTAGGAAAGACTTTGGTGGGAAAATTCCTCGATCATATAGTTTCCCTGACGCATTTGAACAAATGGATTTAGTGGGAGTGGGTTCTCATTAGAGGAATTTTGAGGTAAAAAATTAGCCTCAAAACAAAAAAGGTACTATCAAAATCAACTTTAAAAGAAACAATAGGATTCAAGATGATGATATTAATCATAAGGGTCAATATTTTTGGAGGGAAAGAAGGAAAATTATTTTTTTAACCATGTTTTTTACTCATCTCCTTATAGGTTTACTCAAATTTAAAGTTTAGGAAATCATTGGATTAATTTATGCATATAATGAGTACCCACTATGCATACTTTTGATAGACCCACAATGAGATAAACTAGAAATACATGAAAAAAATGTGTAGAAACACATTTTTTCATGTATTTCTAGTTTATCTCATTGTGGGTCTATCAAAAGTATGTAGAATGGGTACTCATTGGAAAAAAAATTTAATTATACATCCAATGAGTTCCTACAATTGAAATTTGAATAAAACCTATAAGGAGATAAGTCAAAAATTAATTAAAAAATGTAGTTTTCTTTCTTATCTTTTGAAAATTCATCTCTTTTTTATTATTTTAACTATTATTTTATCATTTTCTTTAGGAAGCCCATTTTAGATCTCAAATTTCCCCTAATGTATTATGGGGTATGGCTCCATATTTCATTTTCTCGCAAAAGGATAACTTAGGTTTATTTTCAGGTGTGATGAGAATTCTCTAAAAATTATAAAAGGTAATTGGTTTCTGGATAGGGATTACCTATCCATAAAACCTTGTTATCCTTGCTTCAATGCAAATGAGGAATGATCTACTAGTACTTTGGTATCAGTAAAATTATCGATTTTTCCTTTAGAGATGTGGTCTAAGCATGCTTTGCGGGCTATTGGTGACAGCTTGAGTAAGTTCATTATGTCGAATGATAGTTACAAATCATGTAATGGTCGATATATTGCATAAATCCTGGTAGGAATTGATGTTAGTCAGTTCTTGTTTGAATCAATGGAGTTGGTGGTTAGTGATAAATCATACACCCAAACCCTGGATTATGTGAATTTCCCTTTTCATTGTGTGACATGCCACCAATATCGACACGTTCTACATGACCGTGAAAAGTCTTTTACATGATGTTATTGGGTAAAAAAAGAGGATAATTATGGAAGGGGGAAGGATTAGGTTGTACTTCTAGAAGATGTTCCTCACATTTATATTGAGTTGGAAGGCCATGTTGGGGGTCCAGTTATGGGGGATCGATGAATGCCTGATGGTGATAAGGAGGTGATTTCGATGGATATGGGCTTGATGGTTGGTGGAATTTCTATTCTCTTAATTTTTTGTTTTCAATAATTGGAAGGCATTAGAGAGGAAGGCTCAATGTGCATGAGGATTTTCGAGTTCTTTCCTTCTCAATTGAAAAAGTTGGATATGCTCTGGAGTTTGGGCACACACCCTCTGAGTAATTCTACATTAGTTTCTTCCTCATTGTTTGATAAGAAGTCTGGTGATCATTTGGTGTTGAAGGAGGGTTGTATTATTTGTTGTCATGATGAATTTGACGGGGTAAGGGTCACTTTTTCAGAGTCTGATGAGATAGAAGTTGGAATGGTAAGAGGGGAGGGTTTCCTGTTAACCTATCCCGTGAATCATACCATTCATTTGATAGGGGGGATAACCCTATTGATAGGCTCATTCCTAGACTTCATTCTCCTCGGAAATTAAGAGGTGGCCATTACCATCTCAGACCTGATATCGCCTCTCATGCCTTTTTGTTTTTTGGGGGGTTGTGATTGGATATTTTAAAGAAGCTTGGGGGTCAAAAGTATTCCAGAAAATATAATATAAAGCATGCACAAGGGACAACAATTAAAGAAGTTAATCAAGGTAGGTAGAGACTTATTACTAGTTTTCTTAGAGCAGGGATAACCTATGGTGGGGTTAAACCATGTTGTTCCTATCCATTAAAAATTGTGGCTTAGGGGGTTAGGCCTAAAAATTGGCCCTCAAACTATTGGTGGACTTAAATAATACCGAGGTGATTTTTATTCAAGAATCCATGGGAAATGGGATACTATAGTTAGGGATTTGAAGAAGTCCTTTGTTGGATGGGAATTATTGGCTCTAGATGCTGAAGAATTTTCTGGTGGCCTCATTACTGGTTAGAGTCAGAACATTTTATTAATTAACTACTTTGTTGTGTGTTCAGGTTTTATATTGTTATAGAAAGATTTGCCTCACCCCATGCAACTTTCTCAGAAAGACTTTTCCATTTCCCTATGCATACTTGAAGTCCCTTTTTGCAATTCCCCAGAGCTAAAAATAATATTTTTCCACATATACGCACCCTAACAACTATACATCATGTGTATATGCAGGTTGCACCATTACAACTCATGTACATAGGGTTTTGTGCCCAAAATTAAAAAATGGTGTCGGGTTTCCATGTCACGTCATGAGATCCATGATCCTTGACCTTCCATATACTGGAATTTTCCACCTCAGCCCTTTAGTTCCATTTGAAGGCTATAAATGGGCCATATCCAAGCTGCGGAAGAAGGAGAAGAATTCAAATTTTGAGAGAAAAGTTACTCTGGAGAAATTATTCACTTCATATTGAGTCTACATCCCTTTGTCCTTTAAAGTATTGACACATTGTTCATCCCCCAAGCTCTTCCCTCTTTGATGGATAACCTCATTGTCTCTCTTATACGAGCTTGCCTTTGGTGGATGATTAAAGTGGTGGAGGCCCAGCTGTAAGGGACTTAGTTTCTCGGTTCCGAGATGTTCCGACAGAGAATTTTGTCATTCATACACTTCTGTTGTTCATATTCTAATAGAAATACTCTTTTCTTGTCCAATTTACGTCTTGCAAATATTTGAATTATTATTCAATGGGCATATTTGTTATGAATATTAATGGATTATGTTATTACATGTGCTAAATTTATATATTATCACCACATGCTTGCGTATATTGGTTGTTGAGGACAATTTGTAGGTATAAAGCTTTGGGTCACGTGCTCAACGATGGTCTTCATCGAACGTTCAGATGAGGTAGGCTCTTTATTTTTTCTTATTAGAATTTACATTTATATAGCATACTTGGAATTAGAGTCGATTTCTGTAGTTATTTTCGTCTGTTGTGGTTTACCCCTTGCCATAGAGTGATTTTCCTCGTAACATAATGGGTGACCATACTGGGGATTGAATCTTCTATTTCGGGGTTTGGAGTTTTTTTCTCCTTATATTTCTCTCGATTAGCTTGAGTTTTCATGTCGTTTGATTGATTGACAACCTATTTTCATTTTGAATCTAAGTTTCTTGGCCTTATCCTTAACATGACAATTTTTCAATACACATGCACAAATTTTTCCTTGACAGATGCGTACATACGCGAGCTGTCATTATATAGGATGTGTGCATACATGGATTTTTCCTAAACAATCATGTACATCAAACTTTTCTTCTTGATTACTGAGTTTGGTGTTTGTTGGGTGAGTTTTGATGGTTGATGGTTGTTGAGCCTTCTTGGGTCTCTGTCATAACTATTGAGTGACTGCAGAGTGATAGGAAACCTTTCTTTGGTTGAATTTTTGGGCAATTTTTCTTTCTCATCAGCTTTTTCATTGGTTGTCCTTGCATCTTGGGCTGGGTGTTTCCTTCTTGATATCTTGCTTGGTTTGTCTGTTTCTACTTACAATAGGGTCTATATATTGAGTTGTGGTTCAGTCCTTGAATTTTTATTCCTTTATATTGAAAATACAAAAAAAATATACATTTTTCATTATGACATTTGATCTTATGGGTTCTTATTATTGATCTTGATACATGTATCGAAAGATTACATCTTATTTAAAATTGTAGAGTTGAATTAAAAGTTACATTTTGAAAATCTTATCATTTTTTGAGAATTGAAGTTAGCACTTTGCATTATATTCATATTGATTTATTTTACCTGCTGAGTCATAACATTATCAGTTTCACGACCACATATTTTGAGTAAACAAACCCACTAAAAGTAATGCTGATAAATTTAAAATTGATTAGAAACGTTTTTACTTTTCAAGGTACACAAACTAACTTAAGATATAGAGCCTTGGAATAGGATTTTGTGAGTAAACTTCTCCAAGGCTATTAAAATCAACATATATGTCTAAGTAAGGGAGTGGTTAAATCCATTGTATAATTGGTGACGTCGGGAGGCTCTAATCACACCGGAGTTAAGCACGAGGTTGCATGAAGTTGGTTGCAGATATTTCACTCTAATACCTTCTTAGCGTCAGAGATATTTATGGGGATCTATTCATATCTGGGGGTCTTGCTAGTACATTTACCTCTACGAGAGGAGATGCTTTCAAGATTTTAGGCTTTGTTACCCTGCCCATATGGTGGAACTGACTTACGACTATTCACCTGTGCATTGGTTGTATCATGGTGTCTTTAGTGGGTTGACATAGGTAGCCACATTGGTTACTTGCATGGGTTATTTTGCAGGTACCCTGAGTCAAATAAGGGTCGGATGTCACATAGCCTTTATGGAGGATTACCTCTTTGGGGGAATATGACTGATTACATTATTAAGCCCACAAAGGCCCTTATAACTGATTCTAATACCTCTGATATTTTGAAGGGATTCTTAGGCCCTTCTTGGGTGAGGCATACCTACTTTAGTGAGGGAGGCCTCTTTTCAGCTACTATATCCTGTTTCTGTGCATTTGGATTTTTTTCTTTACTTTGGTGTGCTCTCTGATTGTTAGTTGGCCTTAGTATTTTGTATTTCATCATGAGTTTTCATTTCTATGTTTAGTGGAGCCCCCATGTGATCTGAATGGATCTAGGGAACATCAAAGAAGTTTCAGAAGTGTCCCAGAATGCATATAAGCAAACCAGGACGCTCAAATGACTTCAATAGACATAAAAGGGAAAAAAATAAATTTCCCAAAACTCAAATAAAAAGGCATGATCACGAAGAGTACATCTCAAGATTTCCAATAGTGAAAACGACTCATCAAACGGAGTTACGGAATGAAATATATAAGCGGTCAAAGTTCTGGTCAAACCAACCCAGTCAACAGGGATGAGTCAACATTCGTATTGCTGATGTCAGCATCCGTACAACTTATGTGGCAAGAACAAAGAGTGACACATGTCATGATGATGTCATCATGCCACGTGGTAGCACCAGAGGTTTCCATGTGTCACTCATATTTGAGATTTTTAGGGTGCCACGTGAACTAGTGAAAAAGTGCCACGTGGCACCCCAGGTGACGCCATGCGGCACCACCCAGAAGATGCCACATGTCCAGGATGACGTGGAGGTCTGGTACATATGTGACATCATCATCCAGGTGGACAAATCAGAGGCTTCCACATGGCCCAATGGGAACGTGCCATGTGGCACCCTTGAAATGCTCAATGAGGGCCCGTGAATTTTTTTTTATTTTAAAAAGAACTCCGCCATATATGGCAGAAGTTCTGTTATGTATAGAAAATTCACCATTTATCCATCCTCTAACTGTGTGCCAGAAATAAAAACAGTTCTGTCATTTTAGTGGCATCTCCACTATATTTAGCATATTCTGCTACCAAAGCCTCCGCCAGATTTAGCAGATCGCGCCAAAAGGAGGAGTCCATGGGATTCGACCCCAAAACCTCCCCAAGAACCAACACCTAAAATTAGCTCCGCTAACCTCCATGCCAACCACCTCAGTTATTACTTAACTGCCCAAAAATGGTATAAGAAAGGGGTCCAAGGTAGAGTTAGATAGAGTAGACACATCAACGCACAGAGCACCGAGCGCGTCCGCACGACCTATACGAAATCCATACAGATTGTATGGATTTTGGCACACAAACTGAGGCGAGGGTGCTTCATGGGTCTAGAAAGTGCCCGACTCGAATCGAGGCGTGGAGATAGTCATTCTTAGGTAAAATGACACCACAAACTTAGTGGTGGTGTTAGTTTCCTGATCTGAGCAAAACTTCAGCAGCTTAATTCTAGAATGAGTCATTTATTGCAGATGCAGTGGCATGGTAATTGAGGCAAAGGTGTCTCTTGGGCCTGAAAGTGTCTGACTCAGACGAAGATGATTTGACAGTCATTTTTAGGTAATTCGGCGACACGAATTCAATGACGAGGTATGTTTTTGTAGCAGAGCTTTAAATCAACATGCTAAGCTATGAAGAATCCAATGTAAGCATGTGTTTTTTATTATGTTGTTTTGTCATTAAATGTTGCAGCATAGCATGCGTGTTATAGGTCTAAAGGAGCAGAGAAAGGCTGCATCAAGGAAACAAGATCAATGTATTCCTTCTATCTATTTGTTTCTTATCTTCTTTCACATCAAATCAATCAGTTATATGTGACAAAGAAATTGTGGCACTTGCATGACAAGTGGCCAATGAAGCAGTTCTGATTCTCATGGTTTCAAGATCTTTTGTATGGTTTGCATATTTATGCTTGGATCCGAGCAAAATATCTAAGGCTTTTGATGGATCCATGTTGATGGGGGTCATATTTTATTCTTCATCTTTTTATGTATTGAGTATGTGGGAATGATGTCCATGTCAACATCATGGATGTATCATGAGTAGAACTTGTGAAGTTGATACATTCCTGGTCACATTCCAATCTCTTGTTGTCGTCACTGAAGAGGGACTTTGGCCTTATAGCTTGTAAAGGAGAGACATCATTACATTGAGAAGAATAAAGTGGTTAAGCTTTGGAGCATGACCCAGAGAGGTAGCCCACTGCAAGGGTGAACTCTGTTATCAAGTGAAGTGTCTTATCCATCATGTGTATTATGTTCTTACGTTGTTTTTACATGAATTTACACACATAGGATGTTAAAAGAAAGCATGACATATTGCACATAAGGAAGACTAAAGAGGTTTTCATTCACTTCCAATTCAAGCACATAGACTTCAACTTTACTGTTAATTGAAAATCACTCAAGTAAAATGATCTATTACTGACCCTTTTGAAGGAGTGACATAATCAACCAATTATTGGAAACTTATCGCTCTTGGGTTCAGATCACCACGACTCCCTCAATTAGCGCTACCCTACCATGGTATTTTCTAATTCGATGGGGACAAATCCTTTTGTATTTCTGAGTGGTATTCCGAATCATGATACTCAACCAATACCTTGGGCATCTAATAATGTTTCTCTTGGTATGTCAGACATGTCTTCACACTTTCCATCCTTCGCCTCACCTGTTTATGTCAATCCTAGTTTTGGGTTCGGGGGCATGGTGCTTCCTTATTATCCATTTTCACTTGATGAGAGTCATATCCCTCAACCAAATCTCATGGTGGGAGCTTAGAATATTCATTCCCATGGATCCAATCCTAGCTTCACTTTTCCAGGAGAAAGTACTCAAATGGGTGGTCATTTTAATTATTACACTCCGTCCATCTATCATTCTTCTACTATGTTGGTTCCTACAAACTCTTTTCCCATGGCAGACCTCCATCTCTCCTCTTGTGTTTCATCCCGGGGGATTCAGTTTTATGGTACGGGTTACCCCCTTCATGAATTTCCTTCGTCTGGGGGCAACATATATCCTCACATGAGTAACCCTTGTTATGTCGCTTTCTCTTTGCAAGCGACTTCCTTGATGATGATGCCCTTACAACCCCTTATCAATTAGTTTGGAGGAGGATACTATCTTGCCAGAACAAGCCATGGTGTATACCGGAATCATTCCTGGCCCGCAATTTCTAAAAACCATTATTTCTTTGAACCTTGGTATCAAATGCCGCAACCAACTGCCACAAGTCCAGTCACTTCAAGTCATACTGGAATTATATCACCAACTTATGTTAATCATGTTGGAGATGAGCTACTAGTCTCCGCAATTCATGTTGAGAGCATGTCACTAGCCATTGTAAGTCATGCTGAGGGAGTTCATATGATTGAGAATCCTTGTTGGCACAGGGGTAGACCCAGGGTTCAATGCACCAAAAAAACCCTAACTACAAGCCCTTTCGGCAACACCTGCGAAGCAGGTGAAGTATCACCCGAGGTAGAGGCAGGGGGGGTTGCAAGACTCAAGTGTCTACAACCAAGCCGGGACACAGATATGTGATTACAACACTTAACATAGTACTTAGCCAACATCATGCATTAAGTTATGATTCTTATTCACTTCACAAATTAATCCTAATTATACATCAACACAGTAGTAATCAAGATCAAGCACGTCCAATCATTTAGCACATAGAATTAGAGCAGATATAGCATTTATTCATATATCAAGCACTAAAGCATCAATGGATCTACCTATCACACATCAAGAAAAGTGCACAAAGAAAATAGATACATAAACATCATGAACAACATTTCACAAAGCACATCAACATAGGATATACGTGGTTCACCCCAGTGTGGGGCTATGCCCACCAACTCTTCTTCTTCTTTATTAGTCTCTTTCAATTGTCTTTACATGCACCGAGCCACAGAGCCGACTCCATGAGGGATAGGATATCTGTGCAAACCTCTCCAGATCCTCCTTCCCTGAGTTAGATCAAAGAACAAAGCCTTATATAGTTTGTCTGCACATACAACTTACAAAATGCTTGCACTTAGCTCTGCAAGCCTCAACACATTCATGCATAAAGGCAACTAGCCATGCACTAAGTTGATCAATGACTAGTAACTACTTCTTACATCACCTAGCTACTTATTTATACATTACAAAAAGGGACCTAAGCATGGTAAACCCATGGGAAGACATCCCATACCCATTACATAAACACTAAAATCCCAAAAATCCCGCAAAAGTGTCGAGATCCCACGATCTCCACTTCGTCTAGGCACTTTGTCTTCGACCAACCTGTTGAAGTCCCAAAAATGGTCAAACATGACCAACGTTTCCTCAAAACTTGGTCAAGGGCCAATAGGCCCCCAACACTCACCTGTGACTCGTCTCGAGTCACTTTGATCTGGGAAACTCTTCTTTGAAGGCCTCGATATTACCTCGAGTTGCCTCGACTTGCTGCTTCGCCAGAGCCTCCTGCTCGACGAACTCCTGAAGTACTTTCTTGATGACAAGCCCTTCCAGGTGTTGTTCCACTGTCACGACCACCTATTCCAACTATGAGCCTTGTCCCTTGATTTCTTCAAAAAGTGTGTGGGCTTCGTCCTTGACCAGCTGGAGTCTCTGTGTCACCTCCATAATGCATATCTAGATGACAGTGACCTATTGCTAAACTGCTCACTACTCCTGCGACCTCTTCATTTTCTCAACTGCATTAAGCAACTTCAGTTGTGCTTGTACAGTGGAAGCTTGATGCTTCACCTCCTGGAGCTATGCTTCTAGTCTCCTCAGATCCGGTTCTTTTGAAAGGAACTCATAGGTCTGCGCACCTTGGTCACTTAGTTTCTTACATTCTAAGGCCAATTCCCTGATTTGTTCTATTGCACTCCTAGAAACTTCTTCCCTCTGATACCACACTTCTTGCAGAGTGCTAGGTACTGCTTGAAGTTCTAGCTCTGCTACTCTTGCTTGAAGCTGTTGAATGGCTTCAACAAGCTTCCCCACTTGTCTCTTAGCTATCTCTTCTTCCATCTATGCCAGGCTTGGCACAGAGAGAAGTTCTCTAGTCACTACCTATTTAACCCCAATCTGCTCCATGAGCAATTAGTCTCTCTCTTTCTGGATTTTCTCTCTATCCTGCTGAAGCTTTGCTCTAATGTCATCTTTCTCTTGTTGCACAACCCAAAGTTGCTTGAAGGAATCCTCCTTTTCTTGCCTCAAGGCCTCTGTGGCTTTCTCCTTTTCTTCCTGGACTCGACGAAGTCAAGTCTCTATTGCATCTGCTAATCTGTGTAGTTGGGTGGGCTCATCCCCCAATTCTACATTCTCTGTTGAAGATGGCGCAACAGACACTGCATGGCTTGACTGGATAGCTAGATGGATGCCTTTCAATTCTTTCTCGATCCTATCGTACAATGTTTCTTACTTCGCTTCATGTCTTTGTAGGATATCCTCTAAGGCATATTCTACAACTGTGATTATGAGCTGGATATCACCCACTGTGAGCACATTTTGTGATGGAGGCTTACTGGCTCAGGATTTTTCCGTGCTAAGGGTTTCTATGGAGAAAACTTCCTTTTCTTGGATGTCTCGACCTCTGTAAGGGGATCCTTTGGTGGTGTCACTTCACCCTTTTCTTTCTTTTCTTCTTCTCCTTCTTCCTCTTGGCTTACTTCATTGCCTCCTCCTCTTACAGGTGAATCAAACACAGTTTCCTCCGACGCATTGTCCTTTTCCTCACTATCTATGTCCTGCACTTCCTCCTTTTTCTTCTTTCTCTTTACGTTGCTTGGTATTTCATACTTAGTCTGGGTGACCAAAGGGCTTCCGATAATGTCGAGGTCGGAAATCTTGGTATCTTCGACTGGTACAAGGAATTCGGCTGGCCATTCCTTGGTTATCTCCTCCGTATCTTCGTCAGTTAATTTATAGTACAACTGTATCTCTTCCTTGATTTCATCCCTACGTGAGTTGATGTAGATGAAGTGTCGGTCTGCGTGGAACTTTGCTAGTGGCCTGTATGTATGCAAAGTGTTTGGGGTCATTCAGGGGAATGACTCAATTGCGCACTTGAGATGTAAGTAGTAAGTGTGGAACACTACATTTGATTGCCACTGCTTCTCCATGTCACTCATATACCACAAGGTGGAGAACCTCATGGCCAATGGTTCTAATGGCTCAACTTCCAGGAATGTCACTCCCTCTAGCATCTCCCAAGTGACAAATGCAATGTGAATCAACAACCAACTGAAGTGAAATTCATAGCCTTGGTCCCACGCTTCGCGACAGTCCTTCTCCAACTCATTGACGAGGTAGCTTGCCCAGTTCATATGCATCCCTTCGATACACTTCCTTACAAGGTCGACTATGAATCCTGTGACTTGCGTAGGGTGGTTCTTCCTAACGATATTGACCGCTATCAGCTGACAAGATAGGCGCGCGACATCATCCTGGATGGAGGCTACCTTGTAGCATCACTTCCCTTTCTCCACCTCGACATACACCTCCTTGATGCGTTGGGCCAAGGAGCGATCTGATGTCTTTCCTGGGTAGAATTGGTGAGGGTCCAGTCCCTACATGCTTAATCCAGTGATGAGGTGGATCAGTCTCAGATCCATAGTGATGTGGCTATCCAATCAAGGATACCTACCATGGTAGCACGACAGGAGGAGTTTAATGCATGTGTTAACCTCCTGATGTCTTCTGAAGTGGGGGATATTCATCATGTTTAATATCGTTGATCTCGCAATCTCCTTGATCCATGGATGGGGAACTATCTTAGGCTTCTTCCCATTCGTCTTCTTCAAGTATCTATGCGGTGCGAGCATCCCATATTTTTTCTTGTCGCCGAGGTTGAAATTGCTTATCTTGAGATCTGGGATCAGTCCCAATTACGGTCTGACTTCACGTATCCCCTTCGAGAGGTACGCAGTGATGAGTGTGTACTTGAAATCTTGTGGGACACTATCACAACTAAAATCTCCATCCAAAGGCGGGATGTAGTCGGGAAATACCGACGGGATATGCTTCGCATTCGCCAAATAGTTTCACTACTTGCTTCTCTTTTCAGTCACAATTCAGGACGAAACTGATTGATGTTCAGTTGAGGGGGATGCTTGCAATCCATCTGTCAATGATGCCTGTATACCTGTGGACATAACTATCTCAGCCATAAGGTCGATCAAGATCTCTTCTACAGATTTCTCTACTACGCTAAGGTCGCCTGACATGCACACTTGTAATCAAATAAATTGGGTAGGTGAATGGACACTCAAGTTAATCGAGTCTATGGTGAGGTCTAGACAGTACAACGTTGTGTGTGATCACTTCTCTATTAGCTCAAATATCTCAGTTTGCAAAAGTGGTCTCGGTGCAACATTCAAAGGAATAAATAAACATCGTAAGAAATTCATTCAATGGGTCGACATGACTTAATCCATCCATTATGGCGTGGTATCAAAGGTCCAATGGTAATCTTTCTGGAAATAACCATGTTTCTAACCATTCTGGAGCATCATTCTAATGGTCAGGATGCCTCTAACGATCATATAGCTTCATCGTGGCAAAGTGCCATTCTGCATTGTTCTGCTATTGCGACGATATTCAAGTTCTGTAAGCTTGCCTCCTACAAAGTCTTCACTAGAACTTTCTGCAATTTTTCTAATTTTCCTTTCTTCTTACTGAGGTTTCTGGCCTTCTTCCTTGTGATCTGAGTTTTTGGATTCCTCTTTCCATTCATATTATTTTCTTTCCTTAATGTAGTAACTTCACACTGCTGAGGGTCTTTCAAAGAGTTCGAGTGTAATACCTCTTCTCTTACTATTTCCGGGGTGGATTATCTTCTTTCTGGCATCGACAGGTTCTTTAGGCCTTCTTGTGTTCTTTCAACCTCGTCAGCTAACTCTCTTACCTTCTATTGCTTCGACTTGTCCTCTTGTTCTTGCACTAGTCACGCTATCTTTCTAGCCATGAAGTCCCTTGGTTATTTCTTTTTATTTTTTGTAGCTTCCTCCTCTGCTTTCCTTCAGATTTGGTCTTTGTCAATCTAGGTCTTTCCTAGAAAAAGTGCAAAAGGGGCATTTTTCTCAATAAACTTAATGAATTCAAATTCTTCTTCAGTTGATGTTCCATGAGCCATCATTGGTACATTAGTAACTCTTCCACATAGGGTTATCATATTTCCTTTAAACAAGCATGTCCTTCCTAGTGAGCGTACTATAACAGGTTTTCCCAAAATTTCCCCAGTGCTTTCTGGCATGATGTTCACCTGTGTTTCCTCTGTTGGAAGATTGGTTGCTTTCATTGATGTCAACCCTAGTCATGGGTTTTGGACCGCAATATTGATAAAGGTATTTGGACATGAAGGACAATGCACATGCATATACAACACCCATGAATGGATAGTATACATCATGTTTTTTCCGGTGGTATGTGGCACGTCACGTGGATCCTCATGGTTGAGGAGAAATGAATTTTTGAAGA
>ML799918.1:52705-87411 GCA_009831015.1 Picea engelmannii | reverse complement strand
TCATCTTGTACTTGAACATTTAAGTGGGGTAAAAGGAGGTTTCCCCCTCGAAGAGGCTTATTGTCTGAAATTATCTCTTTTTCAAGGCATTGAGTACTTTTTCTGAGGTTTTTCTATGCTATATTGATATTTGGTTCTTAACAGAATTCCTGAAGAAAGAAGGGAGAAGAACTTTGCCTGAGAGAAGAAATTATATTTTCCTTTGTAAGAACCCTATTAAGGAAGGTCGTTGTAGGTTGCACTATAGCTAGGGTGTGATGATGCTTGGTCATTGCACCCTGATCTAAATCTAGATTGTGACGTCGTCGCATGTTGCACTATAGCTAGGGTGCGACAATTTCTGTATGTGGGAAAAACAAGCATCTTCTTGATGCTTCTAGAAGGAGAAGATTCTAGAGTGAGGTGGCCTCCAATTGGTTTGGATATTACTCGCTTTTATGATTTATTGGGATCATCCTAACCTTCTCACCTTATCCTCTTCAGCTTATAAAAGGAGAGGATCTCTCATGGAGAAAGTTAGATTGGAAAGGATTGGAAATTTGGCTTGATATTGTTAGCTTGGTTAGATTGGCTTTGAGCTTTTCTTTGTCAAGATAGATTGTGAGTATCTATCAAATCCATGGTCTCAGAATCCTTGGAGCAAGAAGTATGTGGGAAGTGAGGAACTATTGGAAGTGACCTTACAACATCAAGGATCTGGTTGTAATCTCTCTTTCTATTATTTAATACAGATGCGCTTTTCTCTCCTATATGAATCTTATTTGTCCATATTGTATGATTCCTTGATCACGTACATAGTTTCATATCAAACATAATATATTATTCTTGTCTTTGTTGGCTTGTGTTCCTTTGCACATATTTCTCCATAAGCCTCGCGATGGATCTTGGATTGCATTGGCGAAGTCAGATCTTCGATATTTAAAAGGTATGTTCTAGATCCATTTCTCATTTGATAATTGAAATCAAAGGAAAGAATAGTGTACTATCTTGTTTTGTTCTAATTTCATAGTGAAGCTAGGGGGATTGATTTGTGTCCGCACTTAACAATTAGCCCGATAACAAAATTGACGACCATATTGGGGAACCGATCATTTTCCTATTTTGTCTTGCTTTCTTTCTTTGATTTCTTGGGTTATGTTTCCTGAGTCACTGGGAGATCCATATTGACTCTCTGACTGTTAAATCTCACTGAAAAACCCTCATGTTTTTTTTTTTTCCATTATTCATTTGATCGTCACACCCTGCTTTGAGGGACAGTGTGACGATCTAGCATCGACACACCCTACCTTTTGAAACAATGCGGCGTCGTCACACTTTATTTGTTCTCCATCATGCGACGATCAAGGATCGTAGCTCTGTGTTAGTCTACAGCCTGTGACGATTGTGAAAATTTTGTTTTTTGATGGTTTTTCCTTACCCAGATCTTGGATTTGGTTTTGGGGTGAATTTTTGGGTTTGATTATGATCTGATTACAGTCTACTTGACAATATTTGAATCTACTTTTATCCATCTTTGCGTTGTCTTAGCTTGTTTTGTTTTGAAAGATTTGATCTCTTTCTTTGGGTGTCTTTCAATTACAAAGCATTATTTTTTCTTTAGAATTGTTTGGTGAAATAACTTATTTTTCTTATATTGAATAGTTCGTGTTAAAAGATAAATGTTTTTGGGTTGCTTTGTTTCATATCGATTTGCTATTGATTTTAGCTATCTTTGAAACAATTTTTTTTAATTTCTTGCTTTATATTAGATTGGGGGCATCCTTGCATTTGAAGTAGTGAAATTGCATGGTTTTTGGCATTTTTTGGGGTCTTGAATTCTAAAAACAATTTCCCCTCATGGCCAGGGGGGAAAGAATCGTGTATTAGTGTACAATCTCTTTGGCTCATTTCTTGAAGTTCTTGTTATTGATGCATTTAAATTTTTTGGGACATTATGCATTTGGGAATGATAAACATTTTCTCCTTCTCGTAATATAGCTTTCATAGAAATGAAATATTTTCATTCTCATTTATTTGCATGGTTTAGAGTCGGTCAAAATATCATTTAATCCACGCCATTTTCCTCTTGAGTAACAACAACCTTAAAAATAAAGCGCGTATAAAAATTGATTAGACATTTTTATATTTTTTGGTAGTAAACCTACATTAGATTAGTTGTAAATCTTTGGAATAGGTGTGAAAGATAACTTTCCAAAGCTGCAAACAAACATAGTATCTTTTGATAGGGAGAGTTCAAATCCACTTGCTACATTTTGTCCTGGGAATCCCTTCTCACACAAGGGTCAAACCTGAGGTCACATTGAGACTAGAAAAGTTACTCACCCTACTTTGTTGGTCTTGGTGTAGAGATTGCGTGCATTATGGAGGTCACTTGAAGGTATACCCACAATGATGAGTGGAAGCCTTTCAAGTTGATTTTGGGCTAGATACCCTGCCTTTGTGTGTGGATTGGACTGTCGATTGTTTCCCCAAGAATCACTATTGTAGTTGGTAACCTTAGTAGCCTATATCTTTAGGGTGTTTACACAAGGTGACTGTGGAGGGGCAAGTCTTCACAGTCTGTGGAATCGACGTTAACCAAACTCACTCGGGTTCCTTAGAGGGTATACCCATGATTATGTGTGGGAGCTTGCACCAGGGTGTAAGTCCATTAAGTAGGTCATCAAAGTAAATTTTCCACCCACTCTATCTCAGCCCCTTCTTACATTGTTCTCGCGACGTTGGATTTCATCAGCAACTAGTGCATTCATTGTAAGAAGGTTTTGTTTGCTTATTTTCTTCCTAGATTTTTTGCGTGTGTTGTTTGTTTTCCCTAACAGACTCTAGGTTGGATATGTTTTTAATGGTGTCAGTTCCCAGAATGACCAATGAGGGAACCCCTTTTCCAGGGGAACCCTTGGTTTTTCCTTCTTACAAAAACATTGGTCCTCCTCACATCGCTACTTTGAGCCTTCCAGGTCTCACAATTGGAGTACCGGTATGGTTTTTCTCCACTCAGGTAATCTCGAATGCAGTAAGTGCTTCAGTTGTAAGCACTTCCCACCAAGAAAAGCAACCTCATGTTGATCCTTCACCTTCTTCAGTAAGATCTTCTTCACCTTCTTCACTTGCAAGGTCTTCTTCCATTTCATCTTCTTCATCGAGTGAAAGATCTAAAGCTATTAACTTGGTGGATAAGAAGAAGAAGAAAAGGAAGAATAAGAAGAATAAAAATAAGCAAGGGTCCAAAATTCCAACCACTTCCATACATGTTGGAAAACAACCAGTTATTGATAATCGTGTTGGGAGTGTTGATGATGCCAAGATCACCCAAACAACCTGTAAGCCCAAGTACCCTTGCATGCTTTGTAAGGGTAGCCATCTTCTTAAGGATTGCCCTGGTATATCCAAGGTTATAGAAGCATGGTATACACACCCTCTCCAACCCATGTCGTCAGCCTCTAAACAACATGCTAATGACCTCTCGTAAACTAGTCAAGATATCGCTGGGAAGAAGAAAAGTAGAGTCAAGTTCTCATGTATGTTATGCGGAGGGAGTCCTCAAACTCACCTTTTCCCTTGTATGGACGAAGCCTCAAAATTAATGGAAGATATGAGTGTTTCCCAACCTCAACTTCCAGTTGCTTATCATAAGCTTACTCTCGACCCACCTGTAGTTGATGGAATGATCAATCCTTCATCAATCAATATGGTTGATCATGTAGTCAATCTAGTCACGTCCTTAGTTGAACTAGTTGACAAAGTGGTCGATATGATCCCATCTTCGATCGATGCCACTCTCACGTTAGAGAGTGCAACCCAAGAAGTCGATCTGTTTCCACCTATCGACCCCATTCTCCCATTGGAGAATGACACCCAAGTGGTCGATTTGAGGTCATTATCGATCTATCCTACTCTCCCGCTAGAGAGTAAACCCGATGTTGCCCACATTTTTCTCGTTGATACATAATATACTATGCTAGGGGGATTTCCTCTTTCTCCCGTAGAACCCCCTCCAAGTAATGAGTCCATCATTTTTTATTGGGGTGCACTAATTGGACCTTGTCTTCCCTCTCACATTCCTTTCAATATTACAGTACAAGTTTGTGGTTGGGAAGTTCCTCAGACGTTGATAGATGAAGGTTCATCCATTAGTATTTTGTCCCCCATTGTTTGGCAAGATTTGGGTTATCCTCAGCGTGTGTCGGTTAACCAAACTTTGTTCTCTTTTAACAGAAGAACCAGTCACCCTTTAGGGATTCTTCCTCAGTTTCTCATAACTTTGGGAGGGAAAATTGTCTTTATTGATGTCATGGTAGTCCAAGACCCCTTGGATTTCGATTTACTCCTTGGGTGAGATTATGTCTATGCCATGAAAGCTATTGTTTCCACTCTTTTTTGTGTGATATCTTTCCCGCACGATGGAAGAATGGTGACTAGTGATCAACTTTCATTTGTTGACCCTTTCTTGACCATCAACTCAATGAACTACCTAAACGGTTCTTATATGTAGACGGTATCACCCCTGCCATAGGTCAATTATGTGGCGTTGTCTCCCATTCCTTCAACTACCAATGAAGATCAACCTCTCACTATAATCTCACTCTCTTATGACTTGGATTCAGTATTTGACATGGTGATCTCTTCGATAGGGCTATTGGAGCCTGCTCTCCTTACCCCTATCGCAACCTTCGACATGGGTTCCTTCCAGAGTGCGTTTCTTCCATCGAGTGAAGATATCTTGGAAGCCATGATTGAGTTTTGTCCCTTGATATGGTGTCCTTCCAGAGCTTCATCTTCTTGGAATCCATGATTAAGAAGACACCCTTGAGCATGGTTTTTTGATTTCAAGCTCATTAAAAAATGAAACCAGCCTTGAACATGGTTTTTTGATTTCAAGCTCATTAAAAACTAAAACCATGTTTAAGGATAGTTTTGTGTCTCAGTGGAAACCTCGTTAAAAAATGAAACAGATCTTACGAGCATAGTTATTGTTTCTATGTAAAGCTCGTTAAAAAATGAAACAGATGTTTGTGGATTGAACCTGGATTCGCGAGTGTAGTTCTTGTTCCTATGTCAAGCTCGTTAAAAAATGAAATAGTTTTTCCCCCTCTCTGTTTGAGTCAATTACTTTGTTACATATAGTATTTGAAGCTTGTTTTCATCCTCCTGTGTCGTTGGACAAACCGAAGCTTGGGGGGAAATGCTTTCATCCTCTAGACTTCATGTTGAAGTTAAATCTGCTAGTTTCTTAAGCTGGGGGCTAAGTACCAACCATCCTTGTGTTATGCGTTGGGAAGTCACAATCATAGTTTTCTCTGGTTCAATATTGTGTAAAAATGAAACCACATACCTCAAGCACCATTTCCTCTGGTTCAAGCTTATGTAAATATGAAACCAGGTCCAACCATAGTTTTGGCTAGTTTTAAGCTTGTGTAAAAATAAAACCTATCCCAAGCATAGTTTTATTTTGTTTTAAGCTTGCATAAAAATGAAAACAATCCTAAGCTTAGTCTTTGTTCTTTATCATGCTCGTAAATACCTAAGAATGTAACTGAGTAAAATTTTATCACTTTTTCGGACTCGTAAATTTTATACGAAAAAGGAACCCCCTGGAGTTCCCTTTAATCTCTTTTCAGACTCTCTAAACATGAAAGGATTGACGAGCGATCTTGTTCTTTTCACGCTTGTTAAAGTATTTTAAGAAAACATCTGTTGAGCAATAGATTATCTCTTTTTTGGTCTCATCAGACTACTTTACGAAAAATGACCTTTTGGAGTTCTCTTTAAGTGTTTTTTCAGACTCTCTAAAATTGAAAAACCCCTGAGTTTTCTTTCCTTGGACTCGTTAAAACAAACATTGAAAGGCCTATATGGGACCAAACCACTCCTTCCTAGGGTTATTTAAACATACTCTGAGGGAATCATCCGAAGGATGAGATTATATCTACAAGCATATGTTATCCTCCTCAAGCTTGCGTAAAAATAACGAGGTGCTCGCTAGAAATGGTGGGGGAAAATTTGGGAAAGAAATGTGTCTAAACCTGTATTCTATGGAAGAGTCACTTTTGAAAATGGAACCCTTTCACTCGCTTTGTGTCTAAGTTGGAAAATCCACTTGTCTCTTGATCATACTCCTTTATAAGATTACGAATTGGTCTGTGATCCCTGTTCTTGAGTCAGTGTTTCCGAGACAGTTTTTGTGTCATCAATATGTTCAAAGAGAAGTTCAACCCAAAAAACCTTCTATTGCGTTGGCCATTTCTGCAGTCCTTAAGCCTTCTATTGCATTGACCATCCCTGAGTCAGTCCTAAATCACTTGTTACTATGATCTACCTCAAATTTTGTTACTCGTTTCGTGTCATTGATGGGGGATACATTAAGGCCCTCCTGTGACGAGTCTTTTCCTGTCAACTTCAACTCATTATCCAGGAATTAGACTTAGAAAATAATTGGTACCTTGGAACTTGCATGCCTCAATGGCAGGTTTCCTCGCTTTCGACAGTGGGTTTTCATTATTGACCCCTGATTGAGAGATTCCACCAAGTGTTCGACTTCAACTAATTAATTCACATTCGTTGGATTGTACTAGAGTAACTTTGGAGTCATTGACATTAATGGTGATTTCCCTCGCACTTGTTAATGGTATTTATTAATGATCGCTAATCAAGTGGTTTCTACCATGTTCAACTTCAACACATGTATTTGCATGGTTAGATTCGTACTATAGAGTGGTGGAGATGAATACCCTGGATCTTTCCTGACAGATTCAGGTTGTGTTGGAGTATATTCAGATTGTATTGTTGCATAGATCCATAGTGTATGTCTCGTGGCTATGTTCAAATTTGAGTCTTTAACACATAGATCCACAATGTATTTTTGGTGGCTATGTTAAGATTTGAGTCATATTGGCATGGAGCCATAGTGTATGTTTGGTGGCCATGACCTGTCTTACTTGACATGGATATTTTCATGTCGACATTTATGATTTGAGTCATTTGTATTTTGAGTATGGGAATGCCTACTTCAGTGATGATATATTATTGTACTGTATTTCCTTGTTTGTTGGTAGGTTTCTGACCGACGTGTTCCTTGTTCCCTACACACACTCGACAAAGTATTTCAGCTATCACTCTGTTCTAACTTCATATTTTGGGGGGCTCTCTATTAAAAATTATTTTTGTCACCCTTATGACCATTAATGATGTAAACCTATCCTTTGTCTTTAGAAGGATCTGTAGCCTGAATTCCTGAAGAAAGAACGGAGAAGAACTTTTCCTGATAGAAGAAATAGTATTTTCCTTTGTAAAAACCCTATTAAGGAAGGTCGTCACAGGATGCATTATAGCTAGGGTGTGACGATGCCTGATTGTTGCACCCTTCTCTAAATCTATATTGCAACATCATTGCAGGATGCACTATATCTAGGGTGCGATGATTTTTGTACGTGGGAAAAACGAGAATCTTCTCAATGCTTCTAGAAGGAGAGGTGTCCTCCGATTGGTTTGGATCTTACTCGCTTGTCTAATTTAGTGGGATCATCCTAACCTCCTCACCTTATCCTCTTCATCTTATAAAAGGAGAGGAGCTCTCATGGAGAAAGTTAGATTGGAAAGGATTGGAAATTTGGCTTGAGCTTGTTAGCTTGGTTAGATTGGCTTTGAGATTTTCTTTGTCAAGATAGACTGTGAGTAGCTATCAAATCCATGGTCTCAGAATCCTTGGAGCAAGAAGTGTGTGGGAAGTGAGGAACTGTTGGAAGGGACCTTACAACATCAAGGTTTTGGTTGTAATCTCTCTTTCTATTATTTAATACAGATGCACTTTTCTCTCCTATATGAATCTTATTTGTCCATATTGTATGATTCCTTGATCATGTACATAGTTTCATATCAAATAGACTCTATTATTCTTATCTTCGTTGGCTTGTGTTCCTTTGCAGGTATTTCTCCATAAGCCTCGTGATGGAGCTTGGATTGTATTGGTTAAGTCAGATCTTTAATATTTAAAAGGTACGTTCTAGATCCATTTCTCATTTGATAATGGAAATCTAAGGAAAGAGTAGTGTATTGTCTTGTTTTGTTCTAGTTTCATAGTGAAGCTAGGGGGATTGATTTGTGTCACTTAACAATTATCCCGATAACATGGGATAAATCCATCAACTGTGCAAATTACATATTAAATCACATTCCCACAAACGCTCTTAAAAATATAACATCGAAAGAATCTTGGACATAAATTAAACCAGATGTAAGTCACTTCCTTGTATTTGGCAGTATAGCATGGGTTCACATTCCTAATGATAAAAGAAAAGCATTGCAGCCTAAAAGTGAGAAGTGTATAATTTTTGGTTATTTTGAAGATGTCAAAGATTACGAACTTCTTCAACCACATTGTAATGAAATGATTATTAGAAGATATTTTAAATTTTATGAAAATATCTTGACCTCTGAGCCTAATTCGGTGATTGTGCCTTCTTCGGCCTGCGAACCATCTTCAACATTTTTTCCTTCTTCAACTTGCAATCCATGTTCAACATTTGTGCCTTCTTATGTTCCTATTATGGTTTCTTCTTCAGATGATGACAATGAGGATAAAAACCCACCTCCACCTTCTCACCTTCCTCCAGATGATTCCATTGAACTTGAACCAACACCAACACCACCGCTTCCTAGATGGGTCCATTAAACACGAGAAGAAACTGGTGATATTTTCAGTGATACTTTAGATTAGTGTTAGACACATTCACAGTTCTAGTGAGGCTCTTCTCTTTTGGCACAAGTTTTAGAGACTCGTGATCCAGATACATTTGCATAAGCTTCAGGTCATCAAGATTGGGATACAACAATGAATGAAGAGTATCGTTCTTTAATGGAAAACGATACTTCGAATATTGTACCTCTTCCAAAAGGAAGATAAATTTTCAGATGTAAATAGGTCTACATAACTAAGTATGCATCAGATATAAATGTTGAAAGGCACAAGGCTCGATTAGTTGCCAAAGTATATTTCCAAGTTGAAGGAATTAACTATAATGAAACCTTTTCCCCTGTAGCCAAAATGAATTCCATCTGCCTTGTTCTTGCCCTTGCTACCTCACATAAATGGGAGGTCCATTAGATGGATGTTAAATCCTCCTTCTTTCATAGGTATTTTCAAGAATAAATCCACATGGAACAACCTCCTGAGTATTATTAAAATGACTCTAGCCTTATTTGTCACCTTAAGAAATCTCTTTATGGTCTTAAGCAAGCTCCTCGAGCTTGGTATGCCAAAATTGACAACTTTCTTATTGACATCAAATTTTCTAGATGTCATTTTGATCCTAATGTCTATACTAAGAAAGTAGGAATCCATCTCATAATCCTTGTCCTTTATGTTGATGACCTTATCCTTACTGGTAGTGATTCAAAAATTTTAAACCATGTGAAAATCAACCTTAAGAAGAAATTTGAAATGACAAACTTAGGCTTTTTGCACTATTTCCTTGGCCTCCAAGTTTTGAAAACCAAGGAAGGAATTTTTCTTTCCCAGTCTAAGCATGTTTATGACCTTCTTCATCGCTTCCACATGGAAGATTATAAACCAACCCCTTCTTCCTTCCAGTCTGGAGTTAAGCTTGTTTCCACATGTACTTCTCCTGAAGTTGATGCCATTTTGTACTGTCAATTAGTTGGTATCCTCTTATACTTTATTCACACCCATCCTGATCTTTCCTTTGTTGTTGGTCTTGTTTCCTGGTATATGAAAACACCCCATGAAATCCATTGGAAATCAGATAAAAGGATACTTCGGTATGTCTGAGGCACAATTCAGTTTGATATACATTACAATTCAAGGGACTTGTTTATTGGTTGGTTTCACTGATTCGGATTGGGTCGGATACCCTGGTGATTGAAAGTCTACTGCAGGTTATGTTTTCAGCCTTGGTTTAGGGCCTGTCACTTGGACCTGTAAAAACAAAAGGCTATTTCACTTTCTTCAGCAAAAGAAGAGTACCGAGCAATGGTAAATGCAAGTCAAGAAGCCTTGTGGCTTCGATAGATCCTTTTAGAGTTTGGATTCCAGCAACTGTTAGATTACTGAGAGGGGGGGTGAATCGATAATAGAGAAATTTAATCATTTTTCACCATAAAATGCAAGTGTTATATCAATGTAGAATTATCATCCAATAGTTGCAGAGTAAATAAACAATGAAAAAATGAGCAATAATACACATAAACAATACACCAATGTTTTACGTGGAAACCCAAAACGAGAGAAAACCAGATAATTATTTTTCTTATATGTCTTTAAGAATTACATTCATTGGAAGCACCAACTTCATTTGTTTTCCAGCTACAACTGGAAGGAGGCTCCAACCCCCTAGATTCTTAGGCTACAACCTGAGGGAAGCTCCAACTCCCCAATTCTATGGCTACAACTAGAAGGAGGCTACAATCCCTTATGTTCTCCGGCTACAAACGGAAAGTGGCTACAACCACCCGTCCTTGCCCCCCTCCAACCACCCTGAAATATAAGTACCAAATGTAGAAACTGAATATGTCACTGAGAAACATGTCACTGTATACCCATCAACCAATCTGATCTGATCACATATACCTCAAACACTATACCACAAGTCTATACTGCAAACCATGTGCTAGAAACTCACTGTTATACAACCTCTATCTGTACCAATAACTTCAACAACATACCTCAACCAAAAGCCCTTTTTTCTTCTTGTATCATTTTGTTGCCATGGTTTTTCTGCCGCAGATCCATTGTCGCGATTTTTCTATCGCACGTTTTCTACTGCGGTTTTTCTGTCGCACTTTTCCTACTGTGATTTTTCTACAGCACTTTTTCTACTGCACTTTTCCTGCAACACTTTTTCTGTCGCACTTTTCTATTGCAATTTTTCTGCTGCACTCTTTTTGTCAGATTTTTCCTGCCGCACTTTTTCTGCCTCACTTTTCCTGTCACACTTTTTCTACCGCACTTTTCTCTATCAATAATAACTGCCCAAATAACATTTCACACAAATAGATATTCAAGTGTGAATTGAATGAGAGACTCTTGCCTCTTATTTATACTTTTATGTAGCTTCCTCAAGGGGTTACCTTCTAACTATCTTAACCCACTTTCCTTATTTTAGGGTTAACCAACTTATAACCACTTGTCCACTTAACTTAACTACTTTCCATAATTAGTAAGTTCTCCATTAACTTTATTATTTAAATAATTTCTTCTTTGCAAACACTTTGACTACCTTTCCCTTTTGGGGCTTCTATATGACTCATGAGGATTCTCCAACTTCACATGGCCACAACTCTCTAACCGTGGGGAGTTATGTGACGTTCCACATACACCGGAAATGGAATGGCATGTACTATCCATCTAGAATAGTTTTACCTGCAAATATATCAAAACTCATACCATTATCCATAAAAAAAACTTGGGTCCATTACCCAAACCTTTGTGCTACCATAATTTGCTACCAGACTTTCTTCAAGGTTTGACATCAATGACAACCAATCTAATTAATCAACAATCTCCCCCTTTAGCATTGATTGCAACACTCTGATGCAATACTGAAGTCATGTCACTCGTGCTCCCCTTGTGACCACCACTCCCTCTGTGCTCTGCATATGATAAATCTCTCCCCCTTTGTCATTAATGGAAAAGGTATCTTTCCATACGAGGTTGCATCCCCTAACTGAACTATCCTTGGGGATCCTCCCCCTGACTGAACTCTTCCTGAAACTGATCTCCCAACTTGAACTATCCTCTTTATTGTGCTTCCTCATGTAAATCTAAGACATATAAGATAAGAATTCAAAACCATTCATTTTGGAGTAGAAATTACTTCAAGTCTCTGGCGAAGATACTCAAAGGATTCCCGTGGAAGTGGTTTTGTAAATATGTTTACCACTTGTTCTTTTATGCCCACATATTCAACTTCGATGTTCTTCTCTACAACCTGTTCCCGTAGAAAGTAATACTTGATTGGAATGTGCTTCATCTTGGAGTGCATCATCAGGTTCTTTGAGATACAGATGGCGCTTGTATTATCACAATAGATTGGAATGGGCTCATCATACTCAACCTGTATATCTGTCAGATTTTTTTCCATCCATAGAACCTGTGTACAACATGATGCTGCTGCAATTTATTCTTCTTCAGTTGTAGATAAGGATACTGATGATTGTTTCTTTCTTAGCCATGATACTAAACACTCACCCAAGTAGAACATTGCTCCACTGGTGCTTCGTAAGTCATCAATGCAACTTGCCCAATCTGCATCTGTCTAGGCAATAAGTGATAGATCCTTTCCTTTTGGATACCATAATCAAAACTCTTTTGTTCCTTTGAGATATATGAAAATCCTCTTCACTGCTACGACATGTGATTCCTTTGGTGTTTCTTGAAATAGTGCCACCTTTCCAACTGCATGCATTACATCTGGTATGGATGTTGTCACATATAGTAAGCTACCAATCATTGACTTGTATTGCCTCTATTCTATAGACTTTGAATCATCATCTTTGCTCAACTTGCAACTGGTTAGAAATCTTCCATTCTTAAACTCTTTAGCATTTCTCTGATATACTTAGTTTGAGAAATAAAAATTCCTTGGTCGCTTTGACATATCTGAAAACCTATAAATAAGGATAGTTCTCTGAGTAATGACATTTCAAATTCATTCTGCATATCCTTTTCAAAGTTTTGGCTTAACCTATCATCATTGCTTCCAAAAATAATATCATCTACATAAAATTCAATTAATAAAATAATATCTTTAGTTACCTTTATGTAGAGGTTGTTGTCCGCACTTCCTTTTTTGAACTCTGCTTGTTGTAGATATTTATCCAGTCTAGAGTACCATGCTCTATGAGCCTATTTTAGACCATACAATTCCTTCTTCAATTTTCACACGTAATCTGTGTTCTTTGACAACTAAAATCCTTCTGGTTGTTCGATGTAGACTTCTTATTCAAGTTCCCCATTCATAAAAGTTGATTTCACGTCCATTTGATACACTTTAATATTCTTGGAGCATGCATAAGCTAAAATCAATTGGATTGCTTCTCTTTTGGCAACTAGGGAAAATGTCTCTTCAAAGTCGATTTCTTCAACCTGTGTGTATCCTTTACATACAAATCTAGTTTTGTTCCTTGTAACCTGTCCATCTTCATTCAATTTATTTTTGAATACCCACTTTGTGCCAATCATGTTCTTATTCTTTGGTGTAGAGACCGAATTAATTTAAGTCTATGAAATCCATAAATTGAAACAGTAAACTTCTACTTCTATGCAGAAAACTTAGTAATTTCTTTAATTTAGCATATAAGCATGTTAAATTAATTAATGACAACAATTTCATAACAAAATAAGAATTACTTAACAGAATAATATAAATTTACCTCTTCCTGATGCTAATTTATCTATTGACCCGGTTGTCCAGCCTGCTACTTTGTTGCTGCCTGATGCACTGACCAACTCTGCCCAAACCGACTAACCTCCTAGCCAGCTAGGAGCAGCATGTCCGACTCCCTAGCTCCAGGAAACCGAAAGGAATCCTGGCCCCTGTGCCCAAAACCCCCAGCAAACCGGTGCCCCCTGCTTCTGATTCACCGAAAACCCCCAAAGCCAAACTCCTCACACCAGAGATCCCCCCAGAAAATCCCCCATAAAATTATATCCTCCTCCCAAAATGCTTCCTCTTGCTCCCAAAAGAATCCCTTCCCCCCGTAAGACTCTCCCCGTCATATTCCCCCTTCATCGACTTTCCCCCTTTCATTAATTTCCTTATCCATTTATTTATTATCTTATCCCCTTATATTTAATATCTTATCCCCTTATTAATATCTTATCCCCTTATTAATATTTTATCCTTATATTTAATGTCTTATCCCCTTATTAATGTTTCTTCCCCCCCCCCGTATACGTAAGTCTTTAACAAATTAAACTTATTAACCCCTTTAATTCTTTACTCAATTAATTAATGAGTCAATTAATAATTAATTAATCATGGACAATTAATTAATAATAATTAATTAGTTAATATTATTTAATAAATAATTATGGTTTAACTAACATATTAGGACAGTTGGATTATCAAATTAATTATAATTAATCATCCCTATACATTTATTTAAGCAGGGTTGTTACATACACCCACCCTTCAGGAAACTCCATCTCGAAGTTAGGGTATCTCATGGTACAAAGGAAAAGAAACATGGTTCACACATTCATAACAATTATCCGACACTATCAGTAAGTAAGTCAAGAAAACTCATACATACTAGTGTATATGTACAAGAAATGCATGTATAGCTAGTACATACAAGTCCCGTGCATGTACTAATAATAAAAAACTATCATCCTTTAGTAATTTATGTATGCATCCAATCCAGTCAACAAGAATAGTCTTTTATAACAGACTATAAACCAATCAAATGTTTGAGAAATCCTTTAATTACAATTATCCAGTTCAACAATTTTATTTAGACCACTGTGGTTTAGTTACGAAATTATGAATATTCATATATTCACATTTTCTTTTTAGAAGGAAAAACATTAAATTTCACCACCAGACAAATCTCCATACTCTCTCAACTATTTCTACTCATCCTTCCTCCCTAAATTACTTCCATCTCCATTCCTATCCTTCCTCTGCTAGACTATCTTGGAGAATAAACTATATTGACCTAACTCCAAATAGAACTCGTAAGAGGAAGTGTCACTATCTCGACCAAGCCCTAGCAGGCAACTGACAGTCATCATCACATGTCTTGGGGAGCGTGAGCTAACACTGTCCTCCCATGACTTCAGGTTTCGGAGGATACACGGTGGGAAATGCCTCCACCCCTCCTAATCATAACTAGGGTCCACATCATACAATGGAATATACAGTGGCACCGTGTTACTGGGGGTTTTGTCATCGTTTATTTGGTTTTGGGCAGTCTCATCACCTAAAATCCTACACTGGTCCACACATCATAGAAATTCATCCAAACCAATATAATTTCACATACAAATATTCGTACCATAATGTTTCTCGGCTAGTGGTCATGATATCCACTTTCATCATCATTATCCCTTGGCTATTTCATAGCCCATAACCTGCAGATTAGTCTGTAACACAAACTCATACATTTATATGCATTATCATCATGTAATTTCATACAACCATCATTTCAATTCGGTATCCATGTACCAACAACTTAACATCAAAGTTTTCAAGTTAGAAGGAGATCTCATAATATCCCATAATTCAATTTTGACACCCATTCATAAAATTATCATTTACCAAATAGATTGCATCATATCCAACATCATTCTAATAGTATTTAAACATTCATAAAAAATTTCATTCTCACAACATGTCGCATCATATACATCATCATCAATAACATTTAAACATTTGTAAAATTTACATTCACAATATATCGCATAATATACATCATCATCAATATCATTTAAACATTCATAAAATTTACATACATTTTAAAGTTTAAGTGTATCATTTAATAGTTCCACTGTGAATAGAAAATAAAGTATATAGGCCTCAGGCAATCCTAGCTGTCTAAGTCAAAAGTGGTGTTACATACACCCAACCTTCGAGAAACATATTCTCGAGGTGGTCAAAAAAGTGAGGGATAGTCTCGTCGTAGTGTCTCAGCGTCTTCCCAAGTAGCAAATCCTGGACTATACTTGTCCCACTGGACCTTAACTTGATCTACCAGATGGTTCCTGAGATGTCGGACTCTACGGTCCAATATGCGTAATGGTTCTACCATGAGAGTTCCCACATCTGATACCTGCAATTCCTTCCAATTTAGTTTATGTGATTCATCAACAACATAATGACATAAAACAGATACATGAAAAACATTATGAGTTTTATGCAAGTGGGGTGGCAGTACGAGATGATAGGCAATGGGTCTAATTTTCTCTTGGATTCTGAATGGTCCTATAAATCGAGGTGACAACTTTGTCCCCTTCCTGAACCGTATGGTACTCTTATTAGGCTTGATACGAATGAAAACTTGGTCTCCCACCTCATAACTTCGGTCGGGCCTGTGTGCATTTGCATAACTTTTCTGCCTATCCTGTTCTTCCTTTAGTCTCTGCCTAATCTAAATCACCTGTTCTTCCATCTCTTGAATCAATTCTATCCCAACTGTTACTCGGTCTTCTAGTCTATCCCAACTCAATGGCATTTTGCATGGCCTTCCATACAGAGCTTCGTAGAATGGCATTCCGATGGAGCTATGAAAACTGTTATTGTAGGAAAAATCTACCAAAGGTAGGTACTTCTCCCACTGGGTTTTATTATCCATGACATACATCCTGAGCATGTCTTCCATGACTTGATTTGATCTCTCATTTTCCCCATTTGTTTCAGGATGATAAGCTGTGCTTAAGTTCAACTGAGTCCCCAACGCTGACTGCAAACTTGTCCAAAACCTAGAAGTGAATCTGGAGTCCTTATCTGAAATGATATTCTTAGGTATCCCGTGCAAATGGATAACCTCGTTTATAAACACATGTGCCACGTCAGTGACATCGTAAGTGTCTCTAACCAGAATAAAATGAGCACTCTTGGTTAACTTATCCACTATCACAAGAATGGTATTGTGTCTATGAGATGTGAGTCGTAACCCCACAACAAAATCCATAGAGATGACTTCCCACTTGGACATAGGAACATCGTGTGGTTGTAGGAGGCTTGCTGGGTGATGGTGGTCGACTTTCACTTGTTGACACTCTAGGAATTTGGTGATGAAATGAACTATATCGTGCTTCATGCCTACCCAAAAGAAGAGCTTCCTCATGTTTTCATACATCTTCTTCACACCCGAATGTGCACAATAAAGTGCTCTATGGGATTCCTTCAGTATGATGCTTCGAATATACCCATTCTCAGGGATGTACATCCTTCCTCAATATCTCAATAGTCCGTCTTCTTCCAGACTATATCCTTCATACTTTGGATCTAACTGCCTCCTTCTCTGGAGGTTGGAAGTAACCTTCAAATACCAACTATCTCCTTGGAGTTGTGTCAACACATGTTCCCTCAGATTGACCTTTAAGGGTACCAAGGAGAAGACATGTGGTCTCCTACTCAAGGCATCCGCAACCACATTTTCCTTTCCCTTGATGTACGAAATACCAAAATCGTACTCACTCATAAACTCACTCCATCGCCTTTGCCTAACATTCAGATCTCTTTGAGTGAAGAGATGTTTTAAACTTTGATGGTTTGTTTTGAGCTCAAAGTTTCACCCCACAAGATAGCACCTCTAAAGTTTCAGAGCTAGCATTACAGATGCCAACTCTAAATCATGAGTCGCGTATAGCTCTTCGTGTTTCTTCAACTTCCTAGACACATAAGCTATCACTCTTCCATCCTGTATTAGCATGGCCCCCAACCCTTGCTTCGAGGTATCCGTGTAGACTGTGAAGTCCTTTTCCATATCTGGCACCCGTAGAATTGGCGCACTAGTTAGTAACCTCTTAAGCTCAATGAATGCACTATCACATTCTTTTTTCCATTCATACCTGACCCCCTTGCGTTGCAAAGTGGTGATGGGTTTTTCTATTTTTGAGAATCCTTCCACAAATCTCCGATAAAAACCTACTAGCCCCATGAAGCTTCTCACCTCATGGGAATTTTTTGGCACTGGCCACTCCATAATGGCCTTTAGCTTTTCTGGGTCCACAGAGATTCCTTCACCGGAAATGATATGACCTAAATAGTGAATCTCTTTCTGGAAGAAGGAACACTTCGACATCTTCCCATGCAATTTGTTCTCTCTAAGGCAGGACAACATTACTCGTAAGTGTTCCTCATGTTCTCTGTCATTCTTGGAATAGATGAGGATGTCATCTAGAAAGACTTGTACAAATCGATCTAAGTACTTCTAGAATACATCGTTCATGAGGCTCATGAATACTGTTGGTGCATTGGTCAATCTGAAAGGTACTACGACAAACTCGTAATGTCCAAACCAAGTTTGAAAGGTAGTTTTTGGGATATCACCTTCCTTAATCCTTAACTGATGATACCCTGATCGTAAATCGATCTTTGAGAATACCGTTGCTCCTTTCATCTGATCAAAGAGGTCATCTATTCATGGCATCGGGTACCTATTTTTCACTGTAGCACAGTTCAAGTCCCTGTAGTCTATACACAGTCATAAGGATCCATCCTTCTTCTTTACAAAAATTACTGGTGCACCCCAAGGTGAAACACTGGGCCTTATTATCCCTAAGTCTAGTAAATATTTCAACTGCATTTGCAATTCACAAAGTTTCGGCGCTATCATCCGATACAGAGTCTTGGTAATTGGTTTTGCACCAAGTTTTAGCTCAATAGTAAAATCAAGCTCCCTCTCAAGAGGTAACCCTGGTAACTTGTTCGGAAAAACATCCTTAAATTCCGACAATATTGGGTATTGATCCAATGAGGGTCCCTTCCTTTCATTCACTGCTTCCACTACATAAAGTCAACACCCTTGTCTCAAGCATCTCTTAACCTTCATAGTTGAGATAAAGCATAATGACACTTTTCTCTGTGCACCCTGGATCTCTACTGGTCTTCCCTCATCGTCGACACAAAGCACCCTCTTTGCGAAACAATCTACCAAGGCTCGATGAGATTCTAACCAATCCATTCCAATGATTAGGTCATATGCCCCGAGAGCAGTGACGTATACCTTCAACCTGGTAGTACACACTCCCAGGTCTACTATACAATTATCAACACTAGGTCCTACCGCTTGTTTTTCCCCCGAAGCCATCTCGACTTGTTTAAAGTCATCATGCTCGTAGGCTTCCAACCCACTCTTTTCTAATGCAGATGGTGAAATGAAACTATCTATAGCACCAGAATCAAATAAAATCTTAACGTTGATATGATTTAGCGTACCTGATGAATCCACCACCGTGGATTGATGTTCGGCCTGGCGATTATTAACCGCTGCGTAAATCTGGTGGCTGCTACTTGCTCTTCCCATCGGGGCCTTCCCTTCTCTATGCGTAAATCCTGATTGTAACTTTGGGCAGTCACGCTGGTAATGGGGTCCTCCACATCCCAAACAGGTAACATGAGATTGAACCTGCACATTATTATGTGACTATCTCTGAAATGAGTTCCTTCCCCTAGAACTCCTGCCCCTACTAGTTGTTCCTTGAGATGGTCATGGACCTGTCTGCATCGTTGGTGATGAACGAGATGTTGCACTCGCTGCCATTGAAATCCCTGCGGTTACTGTCCTTGGTGTGACTCTGTTACCATATGGAGGTGGCCTTGAGCTCCCTCCTCTGGGAAATGTCCTAGGGGCCTTCCCGACGAATCAAGGATGATGCGGAAAGTTCGACCTTGTCCCTCCATTCAAGTTCATGTGTTCTTCCATGTAACACGCATTTTCCACCGCTTCCGCTACTGAAGACGGTTTCCACATCCGCACCATAGCTCTTATCTTAGGGTTCAATCCATAGACGAAGCGCTCTGCCTGTCGTTGGTCATTATCCATATATGAAACATATTTGACCAATTCCATGAATCTGATCTCATATTCTTCTATAGTTTTGTTTCCCTGTACTAAGGCATGAAATGCCCCTACCTATTGTTCCTCATAGTACGCTGGCAGATGTTTCCTTCGGAACCTCTCCTCGAAAATTTCCCAAGATACAGTGTCTGGGGTAAGATGCAATTGTCTTTCCAGGTTTCCCCACCAGTTCAAGGCATTGTCTCTTAACTGAAAAATTTCTATCTTCGCCTTTGAGTTGGATGCATAGTCCCTTAAGGCAAAACACCTTATCATGCCTTCCAACCATGCTTCTGCGCGTTCACTGGCGCGACCCCCGACAAACTCTGGAAGTTTTATCTTCTACAATTCTCGAGTGATGTATTCAGGTGGAGTTCCTCCCCCTGAATCCCTTGACGCTTCTGGATTACCCATTCCAGATGGTGGGGGTTCCACTTTGGTCCCTGCTGGTTGTCGCCCCTTTAAAGTCTCATTAATGGCCTCCAACGAGCGCAGTATGAGAGCTAGTTCGGGTGATGGTGGTGGCGGCGCTGGTGGTGCCTACGAAGATGCTCCTCTGCCTCGATTCCCTCGAGTCCTAACCATCCTGTATGATTTAACCTGCATCAACCAAAGTTGTCAGGGTGAGTTCAAGGACGTTTCAAATTGGCGCTACTCAAACTAGAAACAGGGTTAGGCGTAAGTTTTCTTTAATTGTTTGTAAAGAGACATTACTCTCTTTAGGGGATTGGCTAGGTTAGGGCTAAAGCATCTAAGCTTGATTTTTTTTTTTTCCTAAGAAAACTATTGGTTCCCTTGCCCTGTAGCTACGCTAGCCTTGCACCATACTCGCCAATTCCTCTAGCTTACTTTCCTAGTGTGTATGTTGCCTCCTTCCCGCTTGTCCTAGTCTAAGTCCTTTAAAATTTTCACTTACAACTAAATATCCTTCGATGCTTGACTCGTGGGCTCCCCTTGGCACGTTGTACATATGCATTGAATTGTGTGTCTCGATGGTTGCAGGTGCGAGTCTTTAAGAATTGTAGAGTGGCTTTCAAGAATTGGAGCTTAGCACTTGGCTTTGACTGGTGGAATGGAATGAAAGGGCTCGGTGATTGGCTCGATGAGTTGTGTTTAAGGTCTCATGAGCCTGACACTTGGATAATTGGAGTTTATACATCGGGATACACTCTGTTACCATTAATCTATTTAAGTATAAGAATTTATTTGTAAAGACTCATGAGGGCACATTGGTGTTAGTGCTCTTTTTAAGGCGCTTTTCTTGGTGGGTGGTCTTGGGTTCAAAACCCATGGACCCTCTAACATTTTAATTAACTTTTAATGTATTTTAACTTTACACTAAATACACAATTAATTTAATTAAAATTTTAATTAATTTTTTTAAAGATAATTAACTATAAATTAACTTAATCAACTTTAAATTAATTTAATTAAATTAACCTAAATTAACTTTAAATTAATTTGAACTAAATTAACCTAAATTATCTTTACACTAAAATAAAAAATAAATAAACGAACACACGCATAATTTATAAAAGAAATTTAAAATTTAAGAAAATCAAAATAATTTAAAAATCAAGTGCGGGCATGCATGGATTCCATGTGCCCACCTTGCTTCCTCCAGCGTCCTCCCGACCTAAATCCTAACCCTTATCTTTTCCTCTTTATCACTTCAAACCCCACTCTTCTCCTCTTTTCATTTTTTTTTTTTTAAGCGTTCATGGTGAAGGATGAGGTTGGCGGCCATAACCATCTCCCTGCTAGGTCGACCCTGGTAACTCATGTTCCAGGAATGGAGGGCGCGTCTAGCATAGTGGTGCATTCCCTCGTTCCTCGGTGGCTTAGCGTTTGACTTTGGCGGTGGCTTGTGTTTTGTATGATGTTGCGTGCTAAACAAGATCATGGTTTCAGAGCTAGGCCTGCGGGCTATTTTTATTTTTTGTTAATAATTTTTATTTTTTTTTGAGCATGTTCTCCTTTGTCATGGCTTGGTCGCTGGGCTGTGAAATTGGGCCTGCATAAAATGTGTAGTGCGCCCATATCCAATATATATAATTTCCATTCTTAAAGATTCCAAGGATTTACATAAAACTTTTCTTGCCCTAGACATGTTTTATTTGTGGCAAGATTATGAAGTCTCTACACCAGACAAGTAACTCCCTGCATGATGATTGATTGCCATAGAGGGCAAGTATATGATTCCCTTGTCCTGGTCATGTCAATTTTTATTTTTATTTTTAAACAATTTCAAGTGATGAAACCCTCCAACCAAGATGTATAATATTGTGTTACATTCCCGCATTCTCTGTATTCTAATATGTCATAACGAAGATAACATACAGGATTCTAGCACTGTTTAATTACCATGGAGGAAGGGTCATCATATTATACTTAATAACCCTAGAAATCAAAGTTGATGTTGGCATATCAGTTTGTTTATGCCTGAAAGTAGTATTCTGGTGCAGTTACGTTGCCTGGAAATGTTACGGGCATGGTCACATAGGTGTTGGTGATAAAAAAATTCTCTGGACATCTGAAATGTGGGTTGTCTCCTTGGAGGCTTGGTGTTCAGTCTTGGTGTCGACTTGTGTGTTGACGTGGTGTCCAAACTATTTGGATCCTTCCTTAATCGTGGCATAACGCTTGGTGCATGTTGTTTTGTGCGCTGGGATTTTCAAAGGATGCCCGTTGTGGGCTCCTCTTATGGTTTGGCGCTTGGTTTCAGGTTTCGACTTGTGATGTGTTAGTAGTTGGCATTTGGCTTGGAGATTGTACCTTCAGGCCCAATATTTTACTAATTTTATTTACTGATGCATAGTGTACTGCCTCCTCGTGGCTTGGGCACATGGTCTTGGTTGCGAATTGTGTAGAATTTGTGCTGGCTTCGAAGGTCGTTAATATACCTCGTTATGGCGGAAATGTCCTTTTAGAAGCTCTGATTCTAAATCCTTAGGATTGAAAATGGCGGTCTTGGTTTTTCTTGTTTGAAATGATTTAAAATTCATCCTTTCTGGCCTCTTCAAAACTATTTGGTTTAATCGTAGATGAGAGTGCTAGGTGTGTTTGTTCTAGTGAACAAATTATTCTTCTAGTCTCAACTCCTGCATCTTTGTTTCTGATAATCTGTTCTGAAGGATGATTCTTCTGTACTCATTTGCTAGGTGTCTTTGGAGGCACTTTTTGATCCTTTTATTCTAATTATGTCTGATCCTCTTCATATTCCCCTTCTACTTCTTCTTCGTAAAGTTGTTCCATTGATTCATTTTCTTCTTCCTTTAATTCTCGTCCACCTGTTTCATTAATTGTTACATTGATTCTTTCCAAAACTTTGTTCAACCTCAAATTGTAACACTTGTATTCTTTCATTGTACTTGAGTAACCAACAATTACTCCTTTGTCCAAACAAGAGTCAAACTTTCCCATTCTTCCATCTTCTCTTTTGATGTAGCATTTGCCTTGAAATAATCTGAAGTGCTTCACATTTGTCGGTCTTCCTTTCCATAGCTCATAGGGAGTTTTGTTAGTGTTGTTTCTGAGAATTACTTTGTTTTGAATGTGAAACGATCTATTCATTGCATGTGTCCAAAATAGATCTGTTAATTTGGAATACAATAGAATTTTTCAAGTCATTTCCTTTATTTTCTTGTTCTTTCTTTCAACAACTCCATTCTGTTGAGGTGTCCTAGCAACGAAGAATTGCCTTTTTATTCCATGCCTACTGTAGTACATAAATTCCTTTGAAGTGAACTCTCCTCCATTATTATATCTCAAACATTTGATTTTTGAATCCATTTCATTTTCAACCATTTCCTTATAGACCTTGAAGTTTTCAAAAGCTTCTGACTTATTCCTGAGAAAGAAAACTACAGTCATTCTTGTATAATAATCAATTAATAACATAAGTATTTCTCACCTTTTAAACCCTTTGTTGTAGTTTGTCCAATTAGATTAATATGCACAATTTCTAGTGGTCTTTTCATTGAATATTCCTTTGATTTAAACCTGGTCTTTGTTTCTTTCCTTGTTGACAATGCTTGCATAAAGTGTTGGTTGGTTTCGTGATCTAGAGAATTTCTTGAACTGCTTCCTTTTTGTTGAATTTGACAAGGTTATCAAAGTGTATGTGACTCATTCTTCTATGCCATAAAAAACTTTCATATTCCTTTCCTAGACAACACTTTTCATTTCCAATTTCACTTAATACATATATGTTGCTTGAATTTCTTGCAGTTGTTGCAATCAATTTTCCTAAACCTTCTTTTCTTATCTCGCACTTTTGTGAATCAAAAGTAAATTTATGACCTTGGTCACACATTTGACTCACACTTAGAAGATTATGTTTCATATCTTCTACTAGTAGAACATTTTATACCTTCGTATTCTTGTTTCCAATTCTAACTGTGTATTTTCCAATGATTTTAGCTTAATCATCATTTCCAAAGGAGACTGGTCCATTTATTTCCTTTCTTAATGTAAGAAACGTTTCTTTATAACCTGTCATGTGTTTTGAACAACCAATGTCAACATACCAACCACATTTCTTCTACTTATCTTGTAGAGTGAGTGTGCATTCTTCAGTGCTATATTGATTCTGCGTTCTTATCATGTTCGCTTCTAAGGTTTGTGTCTGTGACTGTTGTTGTTCTGTTGTGGTTCTCTAGGAAGAATTGTCATTCTAGAATCTTTAACCATGTGTCCAAAGTTGTTACACTTGTATCATTCCATTTCAGTGATCAATGATTCAAACCTGTTGTAACTTCTTCTCTGTGTTTCACTAGGCCTTCTTGGATAATCCTTTTGTGTATGACTTTCAAAGTTGTTTATGTTCCTATTGTTAGCTCTTCAATTCATATCTTTATGTCCAAAATTATTTCATGCATATCATAAACAAAAAAACATAGTTTGATACCTGGGAGTTGAATATCTTCTGAAAGGAATTTCTCTTCTGAATCCTTCTTCTTCCTGAGGCCTATCTTTCAGTTGTTTATTCTAAAATATGAATCTTCTCGGTGGAGGACTGTCCCTGTAATATCATTTGTAGGTCTTCCTATCTCCTTTGATTGTTTCTTCATAACTTTTTGGATATGTTTCTTGTTTTGTTGTTTCGGAGCTTGATCCCTTTTCTGCCTGATTGTATCCAAGTTAGGTCTTTTCATGATGAGGCTTTTGACTGCTAATAATGTCATCCAAAACTTTTGAGTTGTTCTGCATATTTTTCTTTTGAAGATCCTTTCTTAATGTGACAATATCTGCTTCCAAATTTCCAATGATCGTGTCTCTTTATTCTTGTTGTTCTTTGAGTGCTTCTTCAATTCTTTTATCTTATTCTATTTGAACCTTCAAATTTGTGATCATTTGTTCTAGTTCTCAAGTGTCTTATTTCTTGTCTAGTTCCACTTGTAGCTTCTTGTTTTTCTTCTTTTCTCTTCTTATAACTTCTATGCTAGTCAACAATTCTTCTCGATGGTCAGCTTATGCCTCTTCATATTCTTCTTCGGTGTCTTATTTATCAGATCCTTCTACTGCCATGAATAGAACTCTTTGTGTTTCACTATCACTGACTTCATCTTCATCTGATGAGGAGATGTCTTCTTTGGTGCAAAATCTTTTCTTGAAAGCTTTCTTTATGGTTCTTTTGCCTTTATATGTTCGATTGCTATTTGAGTAATCTTCATCATTCCTCTTATTTTTCTTATGTGGACATTTGTTTGAAAAATGACCAATACCATCACAATTAAAACAAATCAATGGAATCTTACCTTTATATTTGTCGTTGGTTCCCTTATTCAATCTTTTGACGAAGTTGGCCACTTCTTCATCATCTTCCGAGATGTCACTGTTGTTGCTATGTTCTTTTTCCTTTTTCTTTGACCTTTTGGATTCTTTGAAAGATGCTTATTTTATATATGGATTTTCCTGTTCAGTTCTCATTTCATATGCTATGAAGATTCCATGTAGTTCATACATGCTTATTGAGTCTAGTTCTGCTCTTTCTTCTAGTGTTGATATCTTAGGATAAAATCTCTTAGGAAGATATCTTAGTACTTTTTGAACAATTATAGATTCTTTAATTTCTTCTTCCAATCCTATGATTTTATTTACTGTTTCATCGACTCGTACGAAGTTGCAATATTCTCATGTTCCTTTATATTTAGTTGTTCAAACCGACCTCTGTAAGTTTGAAGCTTTGTTGCTTTGCTTTTGAATCTCCTTCATAAATATTTTGAAGCTTGTCCCAAATATCTTTAGTGGATTTACAATGTATAACTTTGGTGTATACCGATTCACAAAGACCATTCAGAAGTGTATTTGTGGTTTTGGAATTATTTTGACCGATTTTTATTGTTGTTTCATTTGTAGGTGGAATTGTTGGTTCTCTGTATCCATCTACAAATTGATTGTCAAATTTCAAATCCTTGTGCCTGTATATATGTTTTCATCCTTCTTCTCCAAAATGCATACTTATGCCCATCAAACTGTGATATTCCATTTTTATACATGTTTTTGTTCTCCATGATCTACCTTTCAGTGGTTAAACTGATTTCTGAAGGAACCTGCCCTAATACCAATTGTTGGATTACTGAGAGGGGGGTTGAATCAATAATGAATCAATTTAATCCTTTTTCACCATAAAATGAAAGTTTTATATCAATGTAGAATTATCATCCAATAGTTGCAAAGTAAATAAACAATGAACAATTGAGAAATCATACACATACACAATACAACGATGTTTTACGTGGAAACCCAAAGTGGGAGAAAACCACAAAATGCTTTTTCTTATATGTATTTAAGAATTACATTCATTGGAAGCACCAACTTCCTTTGTTTTCCAGCTACAACTGGAAGGAGGCTCCAACCCCCTAGTTTCTTAGGCTACAACCTGAGGGAAGCTCCAACTCCCCAATTCTCTGGCTATAACTAGAAGGAGGCTACAACACCCTATGTTCTCCGACTACAACCGGAAGGTGGCTACAACCACCTGTCCTTGCCCCGTCCAACCACCCTAAAATATAAGTGCCAAATGTAGAAACTAAATATGTCACTGAGAAATATGTCACTGTATACTCATCAACCAATCTGATCTAATCACATATACCTCAAACACTATACCACAATTTTGTTCCTCAAACCATGTGCTAGAACCTCAATGTTATACAACCTCTATCTGTACCAATAACTTCAGAAACATACCTCAACCAAAAGCCCTTTTTTCTTCTTGTATCATTCTGTTGTCGTGGTTTTGCTGTCACGAATCCATTGTCGCAATTTTTCTACTGCACTTTTTCTGCTGCGGTTTTTCTACCGCACTTTTCCTGCTGTGATTTTTTTCCGCACTTTTCCTGCCGCACATTTTCTACCGCACTTTTTTTGCCACAATTTTTCTACCGCACTTTTTCTGCCACATTTTTCCTGCCCCACTTTTTTTGCTACAATTTTTCTGCCACACTTTTTCTATTGTAGTTTTCTGCCATACTTTTTCTTCCGCACTTTTCCTACCGTACTTTTTCTTCCGCACTTTTCCTGCCATACTTTTCTTTATCAATAATACCTGCCCAAACAACCTTTCACGCAAATAGATATTCAATGATATTCAAGTGTGATTTGAATGAGAGGCCCTTTCCTCTTATTTATACTTTTATGTAGCTTCCTCAAGCAGTTACGTTCTAACCATCTTAACCCACTTTCCTTATTTTAGGGTTAACCCACTTATAATCACTTGTCCACTTAACTTAACCACTTTCCATAATTAGTAAGTTCTCCATTAACTTTATTATTTAAATAATTTCTTTTGCGTCCTCTTTGAATTATAGTAAACTCATCACTTCACTTTATTATTTCAATAATTTCTTATTTGCAAACACTTTGACTACTTTGACATTTTGAGGCTTCTAGATAACTCATGAGGGTTCTCCAACTTCACATGTCCATAACTCTCTAACCGTGAGGAATTATGTGATGTTCCACATACCAACAAAAATGGAATGACATGTATTATCCATCTAGAATAGTTTTACCTGCAAATATATCAAAGCTTATACCATTATCCATAAAAAAAACTTGGGTCCATTACCCAAACCTTTGTCCTACCGTAATTCACTACCAGAATTTTTTCAGGGGTTGATATCAATGACAAATGAATCCATCTCATAATCCTTGTCCTTTATGTTGATGACCTTATCCTTACTGGTAGTGACTCAAAAATTTTAAACCATGTGAAAATCAAGCTTAAGAAGAAATTTGAAATGAAAAACTTAGGCTTTTTACATTATTTCCTTGGCCTCCAAGTTTTGCAAACCAATGAAGGAATTTTTCTTTCCCAATCTAAGCATGTTTATGACCTTGTTCTTCACTTCCACATGGAATATTGTAAACCAACCCCTTATCCCTTCCAATCTGTAGTCAAGCTTGTTTCCACCTATACTTCTCCCGAAGTTGATGCCACTTTGTACCGTCAATTAGTTGGTGGCCTCTTATACTTGACTCATACCCATCCTGATATTTCCTTTATTGTTGGTATTGTTTCTTGGTATATGAAAACACCCCATTAAATCCATTGGAAAGTATCTAAAAGGATACTTTGGTATGTTTGAGGTACAATTCAGTTCGATATACGTTACAATTTAGGGAGACTTCTTTATTGGTTTGTTTCGCTGATTCAGATTGGGTTAGAAACCCTGATGACTAAAAGTCTACTGCATGTTATGTTTTTAGCCTTGGTTTAGGACCTGTCACTTGGGCCAATAAAAAAAAAAGGCTATTGCACTTTCTTCAGTGAAATCAGAGTACTAAGCAATGATAAATTCAAGTCAGGAAGCCTTGTGGCTTCGATAGATCCTTTCAGAGTTTGGATTCCAGCAACAACATCTGACTAGCATTTGGTGCGACAATTAGAGTGCCATTAAGATCTCCATAGACCTAGTTTATCTTCAACGCAAAAAACACATCGAGATACACATGCACTTCATCAGAAATATCATTCATGATCAAGTTATTGAAGTTCTCTTTTTCCCTACAGAAGATCAAGTTGCATACATTTTCACAAAGTCTCTTACAAAAGAAAAGTTTTCCAAACTTCTATCTATGTTAGGAGTTCAAGAAGTTGTCATTAAGGGGGGATAGGTTATAATGCCTCCTTCCTTCTCCTATTGTGTCACTATTGTAAATTCTTCAATCCTATCCCAAGTTGTTCTTAAGGGTATGTTAGGATATTTAGACACTTAGGATTTAGTTAAAATATACTTATTCTAAAGTGTCGTTAGGTAAAGGTGTGTTTCTTAGTGAGTTTTTTTTAGTATGCATTTGTAGTTAGGAAATCCGACGATCACGATATGTTCCCGACATAGAGTGATCTGATGGTTCATGTTCTCCTCGATATTAACATCTACATTGATCCATGGATTAACACGTGATTGGCCCATGATCTTTAATTAAATAGCGTGGAGGGTCATTTTTCGATGATCGATAGTGAGAAAATATCTTGTAAATCTCTATGTAATATTTTTCTCTTGCATTAATAAATTGCTCTAAGTGGCCACGTTTGTTGGGGCCGTGGTTGTTTCCCTGTAGGGGTTTTACCACCTCAAAATATCAGTGTGTTGATCTTTGATCTAGTTGTGTGAGTGGTTACTAAAGGTGTTATTTCTCTATTGGAGTACCTGCGTTGTCGAACAAGTATAAAGGATATCACTTGGCCAGATGGAAGATGATAGCTACACCTAAATCTCAGTTTAGTTTGGTGCACAAAGATATTCACTTTTTTTTTCAGTCCATAGCTACAAAGTCCTTGTGGAATTTACTTACAAATGGTAGTCTTTGGAGGAGGATCATCATACATAAATAGATTGCATAAAATTCACTCTTGGGTTGGGTAAGAATGGAGAGGAAACCTATCTATAACATGTCAATCCAATCGAAATCCATGACATTAGCCTTCCCTATGATTGATAATTACTTGGCATGGAGGGTTGGTAATGGGGCACAAGTGAGGATTGGGAATTATAAAATCATGAGATGTAGTTAGGAGGTCTTTATTTCTAAAAAAATGGTTTTAACTTTGCTTGAGTTGGGGAGGTGCACACTAAATATGGTTAGTAATTCAACTGAAACTACTCTATGGTCCCAAGGTTGGTTGTCAACTGTGAAATTAGGGATAAATAATGAGATGAGTCAAGTATGGGAGTCATTTATAACTGAACCGAGAAGATCCCATATAAGGTTGAGTGTGGATTCTAATGATTTTGTATGGGAAATGCACAAGACTGGGGGTCATTATACTATGAATATCAACTATCTATCCCTGCAACCCCTCGACCCTACTAAGATCAGCTGGTAGTGTTTAAAATTGTTAAAGGTTAAGGCTCAACCTAAGAGTATATTGTTCATCTGGTTGATTTGAATAATAGAGTCTTGACTTGGGATATTATCTAAAAGAGGAAAAATATTGGCCCTCAAAGGTGTTCATTGTGTCAAGAAAATGAGGAGACTAGAATTTATATTTTCTTGTCTTATTCGTTCACTTTGCAAGTCTGAAAGGATTTGGAGACTTCATTGGGTTTTCAGGATTTGTTGTGTAAAGAGACCATGGAGATGAATTTACAAGAGTGGTTTATAAGAATAGAGTTTAATCCTTTTAGGGAATTTTCCTTCTTATTCACTTGGGGAATATGGTTGGCCCACGACTCTAGTTTATTTGAAGATAAACTAATTCCATTTTTTCAAATAGTTACCTTGGTATTAGATCTATTATCAGTTTAAAAACCTAATGTGAGGACAAAGGAGATGAGGGTTGTGGAAGAAATTTCAATGGATAGGTATTATGATTGGAGTATCTTCGACGATGCCTATCAAGGGCCAGGGTAGACATGCAGTTTTGGTTTTGTTTTATTTCTATCATATTCTCACTTTTTCACCGCAAAGGCTAATATGTGAAAAGGAAAAATCATGCTAGGGAATTAAAGGCTTTACTTTTCCTTATGAAATATGCAATTAACAAAGGGATTGTCAGGCTTCAAATTTTTTGGGATTTATATCTCACCATAAATTGGATGCAGGATCAACTTTAGATCCATAGTACTGGTTTATCCCCTTTAGCTAATCATTTGAAGGAGATTTCAAGGCAATTTCGGGAGGTATATTTGAAGCATGTATAAAGGGAGTTCAATGTTCAATATTATACCCTTTCTAAATATGGTTTACAATTGATGGAAAATAATATCATTGAAGATGAATATCGGGAGGGTATTTTAGTCTCCTCCAGGTCCACTAATGGTTTTTTTTTTTTAATCTGTTTTTCTGTGGGTGTGTTTAAATGAAATTTTTTGAGAGGCTTTGTTTTGGTTACTTGATATTTTTTTTGATGAAATGTAGTGTAATTCCTTTGGACATGACAATTTTAGGATTATATTTCTAGTGAATAGTGGGTAAAACTATAGGTAGCTCACTGATATGTACAAACAATAGCATAAACCATGACAACTATGCATCATGCACCATGTGGAATGTACTAGTGGTATTGAATGGAATAGATAACCATTAAATGCAATGGACAAGGTGTACAACATAATTGTGTGAAACATGCGCTTTGGTATAGTATAGATTGACATGTATAGGCATTGGTATGTGTATAGGCATGGTGTGATGAATGGGAAATAATATCTCTATAGTTGTCACCTGATAGTAGGATGAGAAAAAAATGCATATGGTTTCTACTTCCCATTTGAACATTGCATAATGAATTAATGGAAAATGCATTATTCACCATGAAATTCTACATGAATTTTGCATGGAGGTGCTCAGTAGAAATGGAGACAAATATTTTCCTTATGTTTTTCGAGCATCTAACTAGCTCAATGGCATTGGTTTTTTTTAAAGATATTGGTTGAAATTATATTAATAGGTCTGCCAAAAAAAGTAGAAGATTCTGGCATACAAAATTAAAAAAACAACCCTTGCAGTTACGGAAAAAACATACTATGGAATTCCTATGATATATCCAACATTCAAATCTATCAAGTTTTTTATGCAATCTATCATACTACTGCCTAGAGTAGACTCTGTAGAACTTTCCTAAGAGTAATATGAAAAAACAAAACATGCCAAGAGACTAATGTGAATGATGAGGCATGCCTGACTCTACATCCTTTTTGTCTAGTTCTGAATTGACATATGGAATGGTTGGTTTCAGGGTAGGAGAAGAAGATTCCTCCAAAGGTATAGTGTCGGTGCTTGTCGGGGAGATGCTTTTGGATATGTTCTTCAGTTCCTATACATCTGAGCATATGGTCGCCTACTCATCCTTCAATTGATTTTTCTCATGCCTTTGTTCTACTAGGATTTCCATCACTGTAAGTCACTGGCTGGATAGACCATGAACTTGAACCTTTAGGGATTGGATATTTTGGGCCATCTTCTCTCTTTATTCATCTCCCAATTATTCCCTCCATTTTTCCACCCATGTTTGGCGTCTTTCCATTTTCATCTGCCTACATGCTCTTCCTCTGCCCAACAAAATTGTGATTTCCTATTAACAGGAGTTTACCAATTGCATACTACCCAAATTTGACACAAGCTGGCGCACTTATCATGCCCATACAAGATTCTTGGGAGTGATCCCATAAATGGAGTTGTAGATTCACCATTCTAGCCACAAGGCCTGTATCCCGTTCACACACCCATAATGTGCTATGGGTAGGAGTGATGCATGCTCAAGGAATTGTGAATCTACATCAGATTTGGCCCAGTGACGTAGACTCTCCTCGACCTAGTATTGAACCCATTAAATGTAATGTCCTCACACATCGACAAATCATCTCAATATTTCTATAAATGGACCTTGTATATGTTATTGCTTCAAAGGGAGGATGAATTGTCCTGGTATACGGGTCTGGAGAAGGAATATGGCGTAGATTATCCATGTGGGAGGGGAAATTGTTCCTGAAATGACCTTCCTTGTTAACATGTGTCATCATTGCATGCCTCAGATGATTGAAATGGGAGTGAAGATGATCCCCCTTGCTAACTATATTCCAACTATTTCTTGCCTTCCTTGTTCCCCTTACGACCTTCATTTTAATCCTTAGGAACTTGAATAGAGTCATGGTATGAATGCCTCTATGGTGCAATCATTGATCTTTAATGATCCTATAGGGTCTTGTATTTATTTATTTGCTTTATTTTCTACTATGGCATTATTTTTGCCAAGAATGTGGAGGGGAAAGGTGATTTGCACGGCTACTATGTCGTAGTGAATTCTACAGAAGATAGAATAAATTTTCATATATGAAGGGAGTGAATTTTTCCTCAAGTGATTTATGGTTACCTTAGAGTCCCCTAGGATTAAGAGAGAGGTTATTCCTTGATGTATTGCTTTTTTCAAACCTTGGAGTACTGCATATGCCTCCACCTGGTTATTTTTTGCTCATCTAATATTCCAAGAGAATAGTAGTTGAATATTTCATCCTAGGGAAAGGATAATCCCACCTGCTCATGTCGCCCCTAGGTTCCCCTTGGAGGCTCCATAAAATCATAATATGTGCATTTGTTATGTCTATTTCCAATTCTTGAATTCAGGTTCAAATATATGAAAGTGTGTTGACGGGCGAAATTGACCGTCCGTCAACTGAGAGAGTGGAACCGGTCCGGGGTTGTCTAATAACCCAAGCCGTTTAGGATGAACCACCCTGACGGGTTTAGCGGCTCCGTTAGCCGGTCTAAGGTCCTAAGAAAACAAAAATTAAAACTAATCTACAATAACTAATCTAACTAAAACTAACTATTAAAACAAAATGTTATCACTGAAATTTCGTTCGCACATGGTTACAAGAACTCAGCATCGTCAAAGCAGTAATGAAGTCATTCATGGCCCTGAATTAATCTCACAGCATTCAAAAAAGGGAAAAAACTATATAAAGTAGTGACAAATTGAAGATCGCTTTACAGAAGTTGGGCGCGCGCGCACATGCGCGGAACATGAACGTAGAGTGCACGCATACGTGCATGATGCACGACTGTTAGCGCAAAAAGTCGTGCACCTGCTAAACGACGCATTTATGAATATGGTCGGCCTCCCAACCACTTATGGTTCATCTCCCAAGCTGATTTGACCTCCAAATCTGGTCTAGATCCGAATGGTGGGCTGGTCAAAGACCTAATAATGCCCTAAATGGCCTCTTTTCACACTACAAAGGAGTTACACAATAACCCAATGCAATGCTATAAAAAGCCATGAATTCACCTCATTTTCTCAAGGAATTCTAAGTAATGTTATGCTGCCTAGATTGTTTTAAGGAATCCTTCCTTGACAAGGACACATTGGCACCATTTCATTGAGCAATCCACCTCTCCATTGAGTGGATTTGCAAAGAGTTCTTTCACCACTATTCTCATTTTCTTTGTTGTAAGGAGAGCAAGCTTGTGAGGGTCCAAGAGCCTTCCCTTGGAGGAAGAAGGGATTCATTGTCCCCTTTCTTCTTGGTGCTTTGATTTCATCAATAGACCAGCCTATTACATTGGTGACATGGGTGTTTTTGTTTTTGTTATCTCTATGTCCCTATGCTTATGGTTTTAGTTTGTATTAGTTTAATTATTGCTTATAGTTTTGTTTTTCTTTCTCTAACTCTTTCCTCTACAACTGTCATGCTCAGCAAGACCCAACTGGGCATGCAAGCACCTCTTATTTTCTCACCAAGGTGACGAAAAGGGTGCAACAGATTCGGTGAACAAATTAAGAGGGTAGAGGTAATTGACCTATGGGGTACTCTGAAGAGATGGACGATGACGACAAGGGTAGATGATAAGGAATGCTCCAACCAAGGGTGACATGGGTTACATGTGGCCAAAAAAAGAAGGAAGGAAGTCTCCAAAGGTGATGACAAAAAGAGAATGTAGTGACTGGAAATAAAGGCGTTTGTACAATAAATAACGAATAATTGGGGAGAAATGTACAAATACAGAAATGGGTGCCCCAGTGTGATATGGGTGGCCCACGTAGGGCATAATGTGCTTGGGAGACTGATGAAGGGTGGGGGCCCCATTGGTGAATTTTTGTATGAGGTAGGTGAAATGAAGGTAGGTTCACAGATGGGCAAACTGATTGTGGATGAAATGGAGGGTTCATGATACTGCGGAGGTGCAGGTAAAAAATAGAACCGTAAAGAGATAATCTGGGAGTCCGTGTGGGAAAG